>VMBQ01003858.1:1916-89799 GCA_007657795.1 Dreissena rostriformis
CCTTTAAAGAGAGGATCAATGGTGCCTTTTTTATAAATGTAAGTATAACAAAAAGATTTGCATAGAATTGTATAAATATTCATAAGATTGTTATCTTTATACTATTATATATATAAACTATATTATAATATTGTTTGAGATAATTGTGTACATACTTGCAATTAATATAATCGGATCAGGAAGATTTGACACTTCTGTAACAGTGTCAGGTGTGGATGTAATGAGCAAATGGATGAATGCCGATATTATTGATTTCGTTCGCATATGTATTTATCTTAAATAATCTGAGAGACAAATATATGTGCTTGTGTGTTCGGATTATATATAAAAAGCCTTGATGTAAAATGACGATTGCAAGCTGTCAAACAGCCATGTATTTGAACACCATCCCTTAACACACGTACAAAACATGTATAACACACGTATACAATACAAAACAGAAATGTGCTCTTCTATCAATCGTATCCAATCCAAATGTGTGTTAAACATTTGATTATATTTAAATTAGTTGGTGAACTAATGAAGAAACGACTTGCACTTCCGTATAGCGTATGTAGATAAATACAAACCTGTTTTGGAGAACGAGGAAACACCAGCTTTCAACATCATGTTATATTATGGGGAATCAATGAGATATATGTTTGGAACTGTCAACAGAGCAAGAAGCTCACCTGTGCATTTTTAATCTTTATTATCTGTTTTGAATTTAAGTATGTATACTGTTTGACTGTGTTTTGTTTTATAAAGTGTACTACAAGCAGTTGCACTGCAACCTTTAGTATCTGTTTTGAATTTAAGTAGGTATAGTGATTGACAGTTTTGTTTATTGTACTACAAGCAGTTGCATTGCATTGGTAAATACACGATTTGTGTGACCTTGATTTGTAGCTTTATGTATTAATTAATAATTCTTGAAACATTTGGGTAAGTTAAGATAAATTGTATTTGGGGTAAGAAAAATAGTAAGAAAATAGTGTTTGTATAAATGTTTGGTATTTTAATTAATTAAAGTCGTATATCCATATTTGGTTTCAAACCCTACCACCAAACAAACAAATCAGTCAATACATATTTCGGTTTGAAAAAGCCGCAATCCCGGTCGGTCACTTTCATAATACGAGCATGCCTACAAGCAAGTTCATTTGCTAAATATTGCTATACATTGGTAAATTTTGACCTGTTTGTTCACTGACTGTTTGGAATTTGCACTTTGTTCTATTAGTTTTAGCATGTACAAGTAAAAGGACATATTTATAATTTTGCTCTCATTATTTGTTCATGGCATCATCGGTGTTCAAAGACAGGTCTACTTTTTTTTTTTACTTTTATTTTAAAAGGAATCACTGATACCATTCCGTAATTCCAAGATGCCTCGTCGTCCGACAGATTTGGGACCCCAAAGATGGAACGTGTGAGTAAAGCAAAACTATTTTGAGTCCACATTCGATATCACCAGATGCTTGCAAAAAGCGACGTATTAAAAATACATATTATGTTATTATTAATAACAACGTTTTACCAAACACATTCAAAATGTATATAGCGTCAAAAACGTCATATTTATACAATCATCCAAATAAGTGTTTGTCATGAATGTGTTACAGGGTTGAAATATTCATTTCAAGGATTCATGTTCATGTGTTCTGTTTTAATGTAATTTTTTCCATATAACTCATTGTGTTTACCTGGGTTACTTATTAAACTGTGCTCCTGTGGCCAGTCTTAGAGTTAAAGTCAGTCAAGCATGTGAGTAACATATGTCCAGTTTATATGATTGTTCAGTCAGGCTTGGCAAGTGATTTTCCCACCCTTTCCTTTGTCTTCTGGTCACTTCCAACTTGAACACAGAGCTGTTTGCATCTACGTTTTACAGGTACATTTATAGTACGAAAGTTGCCATTACTTCGATATAAGGTTAGTTCTATTTCTACCTGTTTGCGTTTACTCTTTCTTGTATTTGCATTGAGTTGTATTTATGTTGTGAGTTGATATAACTCATATTTGATAAGTAATTAGGTTAAATTCAGAAAGCAGCATTGCCATCCTAACGTGCTAACGATTCCTTTAATTCACAGTTTCCCATACTCTTCACATGTATGATCTTATTTGCAGCATTAGCACAGCACCCGCAGAGAATTGTATAAGAGAGAGAGAGAGAGAGCTCCGTAAACATTCTACAAATGGTAAGCGAGAACGAGAAAGAGTTGAGATATCATGTAATTGTATGTTTATGTTGTATATGTACCATTTATCATGTTACCAGATCCTTTATATATACTTTATTGTAACTTGTTAAAGGCCACACATAATATGTTTGATATATTTGTTACTTTGCATATAATAATATAGTGTCTGATACCATGTTTATATATGTTTCAGTGACATGGAATTCATGTATGAATAAACCAGAATACAACAATTATGCGGGCAGTTATTTGAGCCGGGCACTGCCCGTTTATATTTGGCGCCCATCGTGTTTTGCGGACCCGAGAAGAGGGGGAGAGCGGACCGAAGAAAGCAGCCCGTAGAGTCGGTAAGCAGCCGAGAGGGGAGAAGTCGTTGAGTCGTGAAGGACGGGTCGTTGAGGACCGAGGGGAGAAGTCGTTGAGTCGTAATGGACGGGTCGTTCCGAGGATTTACAGTGCAATATCGTGTACATACCGTGTGGACAATTGTTGAGTGGACATCTATAAATATTTATCGAGAATCATATTCAGACTTTTAATCATTTGTGGCCTATATTCATCAGATGTGTATTCTTCACCTGTCTTCGTTACCGTGAGTATATGTATGTGAGTGAGAGAGAGAATATATTATATTTAACCTAATATAATTGATTGCTCTAATTACTTGGTGACGGCTACATCTTTTTAAGATCTATACTTCATCCTTTATCAACATTAACTCAAAACATTGTAATGCTGCTATTTTGAATTTATTCATAAAATGATTATAAATTCATTAATTTTGTAACCCAACTCATTGCTATCTTTTTAACCTCTTTATTCTATAAATTCTCATATAAATCCTTTCCCAGGGTCCATACCTTTCCCCAGTCCTATTACATTTTGGCCTTTATACTATTTAGCCCATTGTATTCAATTTCATACTTTGTGAGTGTTTGTTTTGATTTGCTGCATTCCTAAGTTTATGCATTGCTAACAGTACATCAGGTTACACTTGTTCACCTTGATTATACATAATTTGGTTTTGATTGGCTATAGGATTCCCTAATTTGCATACTGAGTTTGGATATCATCGGTTCCTTGGTTTTCATTGGTTTGACATGTGACAGATTTCTTTACTGACCGACCATGTGACTACTATTTTACCTTATATGGAAGTTGTAGTAGAATAGTAATTCTCAACACAGTGTAGTAGTACATGTACATGTAGGTAAAGTCTGTTTTGGATAGATGTCTCCCGTGTGAGCTGATATGAGGTTAACATTGATACTTATTGAATACAAGTTCAATTCTTTTTACATACAGATTACACACTCATGTATTAGACTTATTGTGAATTATTGTTTTGACTGTCTGACAATTCACAATTACTTGTGTGAGTACAGTGTACTTATTTGATAGTTGCAAATCTGTTTACACATTTGTGTTCCGCTTCTTTGGTTGTTATTTTAGTTACTTTGATTTGTCTCAGGTCATTGCATTTTTATTTTGGCGTTTGGTATCTCTGAAGTTAATACTTATAACACAGTGTTGGTTGAGTGATTTGAATTAAAATAGTTGGTGCAATTTATTCATTTGAATTTAATTTGAAATTACTTTGAACACTTATTTAAACTTCTTTATTTTTGTGGAATATTTTCATTTATTATTGATACTTAGGTTTGATTTGAAATATTTTGGTTTTATTTTTATTGTATTATTCTAATTTGGACTAAGCTGATTTTTAGGTTCTTCCTTGCAGTTTACGGATGGAAATACTTAGTTAATTTCATTTCATATCTTATTTGGAATTATTCTTGGACATTTTGGATAATTAATTATTTTCATTTACATTGCATTCCATTTACACATAATGTGTTGAAGTTCTGTTTGATATAGGTGATTGAAGTTGTGCATGTTCAGTTGTGACCTAAGTTGACGCAATAGTGTGTTAGCTTGTTCTTGTACTTTGGACTCTATTTTTCAGTTCATTCAATTTTGGGTTTGTGCTTTTGTGACCTAATAAGTTTGAACGTTGGTGAAATTGTGTGAAAGTGCATCACTGTATATACTTTGAAGTTTGAATTTGATGTTTTTTTTTATTTGTGATACTTGATTGATTGGTTCATTGCGGGTCAATTAATTGACTTGTATCTTTAATAACTTTATTTTTTTTATACTTTGTGATAATAAAGTCCAGGATCAGTTTGCGCACAAGTGATTTATTTATTATTCATCATACTTGGTGATTACTGATTGATTTTCAGACAGTGCAAACGTGATTTAACTGATGTTTTCACTTATTGAATTTTATTTAAAGTGGATTCATTTGTTTGTACTTATACTCTGAATTGATTTTATAGAAGTTCACTTTGATTTGCAACTTAATTAGTCTTTGAGGATTTATTTGGTTGATCTTAAGGTTGAGTTGATGCAATACTGACTTAACTTATTATTTGTTAATTTGAATAATTACAGTATACGAGGAAGGTGTTTGATTGTTTGTTGTTGTTTTTTTTGGCAGCAACTTTGAATTTTAGTTAGCATTTAACTGACTTTGTACTTTATTTGGTCTAAGCTATAATATACTATATATGTTGGAAGAGATTACTGTGTTTCTTTGAAACACAATATACTTTGAAGGGATCATTATTTCTTCGGAAATTATTACTTTGAAGTGAAACTATTGTTTCTTCGGAAGCAAAGCCCTTGAAGAGGAATTGTTTCTTCGGAAACTATAATTGACTTTGAAGTTGACATAAATAGATTACTTGACAGAATTAATAAATTGAGTAATTGATAGGTTGCATTAAATCATTGATAATTGAAAGTTGAATTTGAAGTTGAATGAACATGGCAGCGAGTGAAGGAAAGATTATGAAGACTGTTCAAGAAGAAGGAGGTCAGGATATTACAGAGGAAGATAGGAAATTGCTTGAAGCATTTAAGAAGCTTGATGTTAAGCCTGAAATTGAAATTACAGAGGACTTAGTCAGATTTATGTCCACATATACGGGAAAAGGCTGAAGATAGATCTAGGTCAGCTGAAACTTTAAGTTATGTTGAGGACAGAAGACACTTTGAGGACAGAAGACACTTTGAGGACAGAAGAAACTTTGAGGACAGAAGTAACTTTGAGGACAGAATATATGGTGATGACAGAACCTTCAATAGTAGTAGCTACTCCAGGATATCAACCTTTGGAGGGGTTAGTGGAAAAGGAGAAGCCAGTTGGGAGAGTTTCAAGTTTGAAGTTCAGTCTTTGATGGCTGATAGGATATTCAGACAAGAGCAAATCTTATTTGGAATAAGAAAGGCTGCCAAAGAAGATGTGGCTGACATATTAAAACGACTAGGAACAAAGGTTACAGTGAATGAAGTTATGTGGAAGCAACCTGCAGAGTCCATTGTATTATTTTCTTCTAGGCTTGAAGACTTGTACGACAAGGCAGTTTCTTGTGTGGTATTAAGAAGGTTTACAATATAATTAAAGGGGTCTTATACCAAGGATTGAAGAAGAAACTCAGGCAGCAGGCAGCTTACAAGTTTGAAACAGAACATGATTATGACACCTTTAAAATCTATCTCAGAAAGATGGAGTCTGAAGATAGAGAGGAGAAAAGTGAGACAACAAAGCCATCCAAGCCTGCTGTTAATACATCAACACCAGAGATGGCTGAGGTCCTGTCACAACTCAAAAAGATAAATAAAAGAATTGATAGATTGGAGAGAGAGAAAGTGACAGGTCAGTCAGAGAACCAGTACACACCATTCATCAACAGAGGTGCTCGGCGTGGACAACAAGGCTACGGTAGATTTCCGGCCAGACCAGAGGGGTTTCAGAGGAGGAACAAGAAGGAAACCATCAAGGCCACTGTCATCCACCACGTTTATGCCCACCTGTTACCACTGCAATCAACGTGGACACATTGCAAGGGAATGCCCAAACTAGTTTGTGCTCCAGTCGCCGGGTCGGAGAGGAGCACACCAGAGACTAAGAAAGACCCTCAACTAGTTGGAGATGTGAATGAAGTCAACCTGAATATTAACAACAATACAACCACAGCTCTTTTGGACACTGGATCATGCGTAAGTATTATATCTGAAACATTCTATAAAGAACACTTATCTGATACTGAATTAGAGCCACTGACAGAAATGATCAACATAGAATGCGCTGATGGTCAACAACTCCCATACTTAGGATGTATAGAAGCTACCATTAGTATTGAAAACGGATTGGAGAAAGCAACACCAAAGCAATGTCTCTTTTTGATATCACCAGATACGAGATACTCTGCAAGAACTCCAATAATTATAGGAACAAACATATTGAACACATTACTACAAGACTGCAAAGATAATTTTGGTGAACAATTTTTACAGAAGGCTAATTAACATACTCAATGGTTTTTTAAGCTTTAGATGTTTAGTTATAAGGGAGAAAGCACTTAGAAGAAATAAGAATTGTCTGGCTATATTGAGATGTGCTACTGAACAGAAGATTACCATAGGACCAAATGAAACCAAATATATACCAGTGACAGCTGATAGAAAACTACCATACAGTGAATGTAATGCATTAATATCAGAGACAGGAGATTCATCACTTCCTGACTTCATTGACATAGGACCAGCTCTCGTGAACTATGACTTTAAGAAGAATGAGTATGTAGTGGAGCTGTCTAACGTCACTTATAATACAGTTACAACAGCACCCAGAGCAATCATTGCAGAGCTACAGCCAGTTGATGTTGAAGATGATACAACAAGGAGACACCTGAAGGAAGAGGAAGATTTGAAGAGAAGACAAGATGCATTGATAGAAAGCTTGGACATTAAACAAAGACAACATTTTAACACCTGAACAAAGAGAACAATTAAAAACGCTTCTTCAAAAACACAAGGATTTATTTTTAACTTCTGACACAGATATAGGAACTTGTACGAAAACTAAACATAGAATCAATTTACATGACGAAACGCCATTTAAGATTAGACATCGCAGGATACCACCTAACATGGTTGAAGAGGTTAGCGCACATCTGGAACAGTTGCTTTCATGCGGTATAATAACACCATCCAAATCTCCATGGGCATCATCAGTAGTTCTAGTTATGGAGAAGAATGGAACAATCAGAATGTGTATAGACTTTAGAAATCTTAATGCCAATACTATTAAAGACTCATATGCCCTTCCCAGAATAGAAGACGTTTTTGGTTGTTAACAGGGGGCGATGTATTTGTCTACGTTGGATATGAAATCGGGTTATCATCAAATTGAAATTGAAGAGGAGCATAAGGAAAGAACAGCCTTTACAGTAGGAGCACTAGGGTTTTATTTGAATATGAAGATCTGCGTTATTTATTTGGACGACCTTATCATCTTTAGTAAAACATTTGAAGAACACCTTCAGAACATAAACACCATTTTTAACAGATTAAGGGAATTTGGATAAAAACTAGTTCCTGAAAAATGTGAATTCTTCAGAGAAAAGATAGCTTTCCTAGGACACATTGTGAGAAGTAAAGGAATTGAAACTGACCCAAGTAAAATAGACAAGATTAGAAACTGGCCATTACCAAGCACACCATAAGAATTGAGAAGTTTTTTGTCATTTGCTGGATATTACAGAAGATTTATATAAAACTTTAGCAAAATAACGAGACCGTTGAATTATCTGTTACCACCAACCAAAGCAAAAAAGTGACAGAATAAATCACTGAAGGAATGGAAATAGACAGACACTGAAGAAGATATATTTACTAATTTTAAAGTAATTATGTCTACACCTCTAGTTCTGGCATATCCAGATTTAAACTTACCGTTTGAAGTACACACGGATGCATCAGGTAAGGGTTTAGGAGCTGTGCTATATCAACAACACCACGACAACACCAAACACGTCATAGCATATGCAAGCAGGTCACTCAGTTAATCAGAATCAAACTACTCAGCTTTCAAATTAGAATTTTTGGCATTAAAATGGGCAGTCACCGAAAAAATTTCAGATAACAACCAACACTCACTTTACATTACTCACAGATAACAATCCACTCATTTACATTCTCACTACAGCAAAATTAGACGCAACTGGGCAAAGATGGGCATCAGATTTGGGCAATTACAACTTTGACATCATATACAGGGCAGGCAGAAAAAACACAGACGCAGATGCACTTAGCAGATATCCTCACCACAAAATCATAGACAAACAACAACATGAAAACATTAAAATAGACAACAGCAGAGTGAAAACAATTTGCAAGTGCATAACACCAGCACTCATTGACACATTACCAGCATTGTCGCTCAACATCATAGAAGATAGAGCAATACCAATGCAACCTATAGCACAGCTTGAATTAAGAGAAATTAGGAAAGCTCAGAGACAATATCCATTGATTGAAAAGTGGAGAATAAAAGCTATAGACAAGACCCTACCCCAGCACAATACTCTACCTGGAGATATCATAATGAAAAAGAACTTCGACAACTTTATCATAAAAAGAGGCATTTTGTACAGGAATTTACATGAGAATGAAGAGATTATTCAACATCTTGTTATACCAAACTGCTATAAGAGAGAAATTCTAGAAGGATATCATGACGACTGTGGTCACCCAGGAAGAGATAGGACACTAAGATTACTGAGAGAACGATATTTTAGGCCAGGAATTACAACAGATGTGGAGAAACATGTCACAGGATGTAATCGATGTTTAAGGAGAAAGACAACAGTGAATACAAGGGAACCAATGATTAATGCGAATACAACTTATCCATTGGAATAGGGTGTGCTTTGACTTTCTGTCAGTTGAACCATCTAAAGGACATAGTTACATCCTAGTGATAACGGATCATTATACCAAATTTGCCATGGCCATTCCGACAAAGAACCAGACAGCGAAAACAACCGCCGAAGCCTTTTATAACAATTTTGTTGTTCAGTATGGTATTCCAACAACTTTACACTCTGACCAAGGAGCCAATATCGAATCACAGATAATCAAAGAGCTCCGCAAATTAACCAATACAAAGAAAACTCATACTTCTGTTTACCATCCTCAAGGAAACGGAACTCCAGAAAGATTTAATAGAACATTACTAGGCATGCATGGAACATTAGAGAATGATCAGAAGAAACATTGGACTGATTACATTAAGCATCTTGTATTTTGCTAAAATTGTACTCCACACGAATCGACAAGAGTATCATCTTTTGAATTAATGTTCGGACGTAAAGCAAAATTACTTATGGACACCAAGTTTGAACAAGTTACATCAGAATTCAAGACCAAAGAAACCAAAGATTATATTGAAGATTTAAAGATGAGAATGAAGAGGACAAGAGAAATAGTTGAACAGTATGTAGAAAATGCCACAGTTAAGCAAAGGAAGTATTATGACGTGAAAGCTCAAGCAGCAAGAGTTCAAGTAGGAGATAAGGTTTTTGTGAAAATCCTAGCCCATACTGAAGGAAAACACAAACTGGTCGATAAGTTTGAAGAGGAAGTTTTTACTGTCATAGAACAAGTAAATGACCATATACCAGTCGATCATGTCAGGTCAGAATCAGGTTAGGAGAAAACTCTGCACAGGAATCATCTGCGCCTGTTGGTTAATCAGGATGAAGCAGAAGAGTTCCGGGATAATCAAAAGACTACTTCAGGTAACAGCATAGCTGTAGAAGTAGCAGAAGAAGTAGTAGAAGAATTTTCAGACAAGAAGACCATGGATGCATCCAAAGAAGTAGAAAAGATAGACGACGATGATGATGAAGAGTCTGATGCAGGAGATCTTGTATATTTTTCAAGAGGTGGGGGCGCCCAGATCCTGGCTGACGACTAGAGAAGAATCAAGGACGGAAAACATCGATATGTCTTAAAAAGAATCGAGGACGGAAAACATAGATATGTCTACCGAAGAATCAAGGATAGAAACTAAAGATGTTATTTCTAATGAAGATCCCGCTGAACAAAGAAACGAGGATATGGAAGAATTAATAGAAGCAGAGGATAGAGTAGATGAAGTAGTTGAAGATGTTCCTGAACCTACAGCAGGAAATGAAGAGATACCTGAACGTACCTCATCAAGTAGATTTGAAGTCCCTATAGAAATGGATGAATCACAGCAGATTAGGACAGAGACGTCTAGATTGGATATAAGAGCTCCAACACCAAAACCAAGACAATCTGTAAAAGAGAGACGACCTCCAGATCGGTATAAGGATTACCAGATGAATTCTTGTGTGGTACCAAGACCACAAGATGCCAGGTTTGAGGCATTAAATAAATTGATTGCCTCAGGTGTTTTAAATCAATTAGACAGTAAGACAGCTGGACGTATGGTTTCCAGTATTTTTCAATGACATTTCTATATGTATTTGTTTTAACATATTTTAAACAATATTGTGTATGTATTTTGTGTGTATTTTATATCAGATGTTGTTGTGTTTTTTTTTGCAAGGTACGGGCAGTATTATTCTGATGGATACTTATCAGATAGAGTTATCTCTGAAATAAATTTCAGTGAGATTTCAGTGGAGTGACGTTATGTTATTTTGGTAACTTTCTTATTAACAATGTGAATTACTGATATTGCATATAGTATCAATTGATTTTTTTTATTGCATTATTTTAATGTGAGGACACAGTTCTGGGGAGCAGGAGGAAGAGTCAGAATCATATATACTTGGTAAGTATGTATCATAGTAGAACAAGTGGATGTAGTTAAGATAAAGTATGTTGTTCTTGCTTGTACAATGCTGTTTTTATAAACAGTATAGTGAGATAGATAGGTATTGTATCTATTTTGTATAGAAAGGTTATTTTTTGACGGACGATTCTGTTTTTACTGTGACATGACAATTTTGTTTTGTTCTTGGTTTGTTATGATGAGGACATCATTTTTCGGGCCAGGGAAGTCTGTAACAGGGTTGAAATATTCATTTCAAGGATTCTGTTCATGTGTTCTGTTTTAATGTTATTATTTCCATATAACTCATTGTGTTTACCTGGGTTACTTATTAAGCTGTGCTCCTGTGGCCAGTCTTAGAGTTAAAGTCAGTCAAGCATGTGAGTTACATATGTCCAGTTTATATAATTGTTCAGTCAGGCTTGACCAGTGATTTTCCCGCCCTTTCCTTTGTCTTCTGGTCACTTCCAACTTGAACACAGAGCTGTACACATCTACTTTTAACATGTACATTTATAGTACAGAGTTGCCATTACTNCCAAAACCAAGACAATCTGTCAGAGAGAGACGACCTCCAGATCGGTATAAAGATTACCAGTTGAATGCTTGTGTGGTACCAAGACCACAAGATGCCAGGTTTGAGGCATTAAATAAATTGATTGCCTCAGGTGTTTTAAATCAATTAGACAGTAAGACAGCTGGACGTATGGTTTACAGTATTTTTCAATGAAATTTCCATATGTATTTGTTTTAACATGTTTTAAACAATATTGTGTATGTATTTTGTGTGTATTTTATATCGGATTTTTGTGCAAGGTTCGTGCAGTATTATTCTGATGGATAATTATCAGATAGAGTTATCTCTGAAATAAATTTCAGTGAGATTTCAGTGGAGTGACGTAATGTTATTTTTGTAACTTTCTTATTAACAATGTGAATTACTGATATTGCATATAGTATCAATTGATTATTTTATTGTATTATTTTAATGTGAGGACACAGTTCTGAAGAGCAGGAGGGAAAGAGTCAGAATCATATTTATACATTTATGTAAGGTGAGTATGTATCAGTTATTCAGTAGTATAACTAGTGGATGTGAATTATATCAAGTATGTTGTTATTCTACAATGCTGTTATTGTAAGCAGTATAGTGAGATAGATAGGTATTGTGTATCTATTTTGTATAGAAAGGTTATTTTTTGTCGGACGATTCTGTTTTTACTGTGAGATGACAATTTTGTTTTTTTTCTTGGTTTGTTATGATGATCATCATTTTTCGGGCCAGGGAAGTCTGTTACAGGGTTGAAATATTCATTTCAAGGATTCTGTTCATCTGTTCTGTTTTAATGTTGTTATTTCCATATAACTCATTGTATTTACCTTGGTTACTTATTAAGCTGTGCTCCTGTGGCAAGTCTTAGAGTTAAAGTCAGTCAAGCATGTGAGTAACATATGTCCAGTTTATATAATTGTTCAGTCTGGCTTGACCAGTGATTTTCCCGCCCTTTCCATTGTCTTCTGGTCACTTCCAACTTGAACACAGAGCTGTTCGCATCTACTTTTTACATGTACATTTATAGTACGAGAGTTGCCATTACTTCGATATAAGGTTAGTTCTATTTCTACCTGTTTGCATTTACTCTTGCTTGTATTTGCATTGAGTTGTATTTATGTTGTGAGTTGATATAACTCATATTTGATAAGTAATTAGGTTAAATTCAGAAAATCAGCATTGCCATCCTAACGTGCTAACGATTCCTATAATTCACAGTTTCCCATACTCTTCACATGTATAATCTTATTTGCAGCACAGCACCCGCAGAGAATTGTATAAGAGAGAGAGAGAGAGAGAGTTCCGTACACATTCCACAAATGGTAAGCGAGAACGAGAAAGAGTTGAGATATCATGTATTTGTATGTTTATGCTGTATATGTACCATTCATCATGTTACCGGATCTTTTATATATATTTCATTGTAACTTGTTAAAGGCCACACATGATATGATTTATATATTTGTTACTTTTCATATAATAATATAGTGTCTGATACCATGTTTATATATGTTTCAGTGACATGAAATTCATGTATCAATAAACCAGAATACAACATATATTCGGGTGGTTATTTGAGCCGGGCACTGCCCGTTTATAAATGTTGTTAGTAATCGTTAAATATTTTTTTTTGACTTGTGTCAATGTGTAGTTTCAACTGTCACTTATGGATGACACACAAAGTGCAGAATGTATAGTTATTGAACCAGTTCTCCCATTCCTTTAGCTTTAACAACGAAGGACCCATCGTCAAAGTCCGACCAAGCATAGCCAGTATGTTCCGCCCATTACACAATTCACAGTAATTGTAAAGATCTGTAAAATCAACATTGTACAATACAACAATATATTTGTTTTAAGTTACCCTTTTTAGGTGCAACAAACAACTTACCAATTTGTTGTCGCCTTTGTATTCGTTCAACCTGTCACCAACACAACCATCAATTATAAAGATATTCGGTAAATATTAGAAAGGAATACTGATTATTTGCGATAATTTCAATAAAAAAATACATCAGAAAGAGCATTATGCAGTCTGTTTTGTCATGAATTAATCGTATATTATAATCAGAATTATATTTTCATTTACAGAATTCCTTTATTACATAACGTTTTGATGATCTTTGGTTTCTTGCAGAACCTGACGGGGACCCGGGACCTTAGAGAAGAATCTTCCAAAATAACAATAAACGGATTATGGTTTGAGATTTAATCAATCACACATTTGATTGTTAAATGAATGTTTCGTTATGGTTTGTGTCTTTATCAAGATGTGGGCAAAGGTTTTGTTTTGGAAAAAAAACGTAACTTCATCACAGAGCGTTTGTTGAAACGCACATTCTTCACATCCTCCGAATGTGACATTAAAATTAAAGAACTTGATGACCAAAATATTAAATTGGACTTGAAGAAATAGTTGAGTAACATTACAATTAAGACAGTGGAAGCACGTGCAAAGCAGAGTGAAGGCTTGAAACTGCAATATGCGTGTTGTATTGTCTTGTCGTATCGGTGTTACAAAAAACTCGAAATTCATAACTTACGTGGCCATGTTTCCGTCCCGTGCAGTTATGTTAAACGGTTAACGGGTTCAAATGAATCAAGCGTTGCCTGAGTTTACTTTATTGTTGAGCTTTTGATTCGGATCTATAGCAGGAACAACTTATATACGATTGTGTAAATAAAATGACAAATTAGTTATATTTTGCACTGATACGTTGCTTCTCCACTTTTGAGTTACTGTTGCTGTTTTTGTTTTTCTTCTTGAACATTCACAAAGAACAAATCGTCATGCAAATAGATAATATAAAATATTGAAGAAAAGACATAAATAAGGATGCTATGTTGAGCATCATTAAAGCAAAGCACTTAATAGTGTAACTTTTTTTAAAATGGCGTTTCAGTGTTTCTTTCTAATTAAAGATAATTATATTGGTCCTACTGGTACATGTCTAGTACACATGGTGAGCTGTTATTTAAATCTTCTATTTTATGCTAAAGTAATGTTTCGGAAAAGGGGTTTTATACCTACAATTGATATTTAGATAGATAGATAGATTTATTTCGGCATAGGAAGCATATACATAGTTCACAACATAACATAGAATAAAATAATAAGCAATTATTAAAAACTATAGCATGTACAATAAACTATGACATGCTCACCAAACCAAGGATAACACAAAAAAGGGCAAGCCTGTTACCCGTCACTTTGACCTTTGTCCTTTGAACACGAGCCAAATAAATAATTATTTTTATTGTTTGTAATATGTACAAATACCAAATAAATTTATATCCACATAAAAAAATGTATCATTCATTGAATCATGAAGTTTAAAACACAATTCATTTTAGCAATGTTCATGTAATAGTAACTTTAGTGACTGAATGTTTCAATACTTATATTTGCAGGATGGAGGTATACTACAGAAAAACATTCAAGGCCAGCGCTCTTTTACGATGGGTCTTCTAGATGACTTGACAGTGGTCAACCTTATGAAGGACCCAGTAAATCCGTCGTCGCAATGTGTGGAAGAGTCCTGAAAACATAGCAAGCCAGCATTGGTTCCACATATACAATCTTCAGTGGTATATATGTAATTAAGTGATACTTTTGATATTTGCTAAATGTTTATTTTCAGTAATAGAAGTAAGTAAATATTCGCATAAGGTCAAAATAATAGTTTTGCAAATATTTACTGGCAAGTAAATGGACTTATTGTCTAAAACCTTACTTACATATATGAGGCTAAGAAATTCCCTACAAGTATCAAATTATTTCGAAATGTCACTTGCATGGTTAAAGTGTTCACCCTGCAAACTTTTGAGCATCATTATGTACTCACCTGTACCTTTCGCGATCCTCAATATTGAAGTCAAAGCAAAGAGTAAGTTACTGCGTGCTTATGAATACCCTGATAGATCGATACAAATAATATTATAACTTCTTTTATGATGATGATATCCTTTTTCATGAATCCATGTTCTAATGATATATCAAGTACAGGTAATTGTGCAGTGCGTTAGATCGCCACTGTCCTAAATCCGTCACCCTATACAAATGAGCGATTAGTGTTCTATTAGTCTTAATCAATACACACCATTAAATTTAAAATACTGACATTGTTTTCGTATTGATCATGCGATTAAAAAAAATATTCAATAAATTGTGTTAAGTTCCCCCATTAAACGTAAATATATGGCACTAGGGAATCTATGCATCACACTGCGCATTGTGTCCATGATAAAATCGAGTCATCGTGTTATGTGCATACACCTTCATTATTATTAAATGAGGTTTATGTTTAGATATCATGTAGAACAAATGCAGATTAAACAATGCCATACACGTTGAATTTTTTTTAAACAATTAATATTTCGTCGTATAAAACGCGCTTTGTTCTGCCACTCATGACATCCGTTCCAGAGCTCTACAAGTATAATACCAGTATTAGGCATAAGCAGGCGTATTTAAATACTTTGCCATTCCGTATTTACAACAGAAGTGTGCCTATGATTGCGTTAGAATTAAATCAATAGATACAATTTGTAGAATAAGCCCAAACATGGTTCTAGATCTACGGTTTCATAATTGGGCGCCTTAAAAAACGAGGTAAGCACGAAGAAGTCAAAGATAATCATTGAAAAGAACTCCATTTAAACACAGGTTGCAGTTTTGTTGTTTTTTAAATAACCAACTCACCCTTGCAAACACGCACACTAACACAAACCGTATAGACAGAGAGAGGCCTTGCATGCTCCAAACGGACAAGTACACAACCGGATCGATTTCAAACCGGTGCCGCAACGGTTCAAGTCCAGCATCAACAAAGCGATCGCAAGAACATTTCCTGGTGCAGACATCAGCAGTGACCAGTGTTAATCTCCATCAAGCCGAGGTTGAACATCAAGGGCAACACCAAGAACCCTCGCATTTGATTTAACTATGAAACTGAAATATCCAAAAGTAACAGAGGCATTTCAAAAACATATATGCGAAACCTTTGCAACCCCGACCATCCTTAACAATGTCATCGACACCACCACAAACAACATTAAGTAATATCTGCTGTCACCGTCTGGAGAAGTCCTTGAAAGAGAAAGGAGGAAGAACAAGCCATGGGTGACCGAGATCATGGGTCTCTGAGAGATGAGGCATGATAAGCACACCAGTCAGGACTATAGGACATAGCACCAGAAAGCGAACCGGGAAGTGTGGAAGAAGATGCAAGAAGCCATGGAGCAGTGGTTTATTCAATTGAACTACATTGACAAAGAGATTACCAAAGGCAGCAGTAGGACGGCGTATAACACCATAAAGACCATGACGAAAATCAGTTAGCCAAGGTCAGTTTTATAGCAGACGCTGACTGATACCTCCTCACTTAGAGCGCCGCAGTCCTGAACACGTGGACACGTACTGCATTGCCCTCTAAAACCAACCGCTTCGACCAGACCACAGTCTCCTGCAGAACGATTGCAGACCATATGCGGACGACTTAACTCCATGTGTTCTAAAGGCAGGGGTGGAGAAAGCAATGCTCATTCTGAAGGCTCGAACATGTCAGACAACGTTCCTTTGGAGCTTATTATATATGGAGGAGAGGCAACGACTGCAACAATGACGGCACTTTACCAAAAGATCAGGGCGGATAAGACGTGGCCGCAGGAGTTGACCCAGTCTCGGGTCACCCCCCCCCCCCCCCTACGGAAAACTTGCAACCNAACTTGCAACCTCAAGCTGTGCCAGAACTGCCTCACACTCAGCCTCAGCAGCCATGTCAGCAAAGCGATCTAAGAGATCATTTCTCAAGATTTAACTCATTTTTCATTTCTATCCTGCTAAGCGTAATGACTCGTTATTGGTAATTTCAAATGTTGCTTTAGAACATACCAAGTAACTCCGATGGGCAAGTTAATATTAAAATGTTATTAATAGTAAATTACGGCATTGAACATTATTTCACATAAACCAGAATCCCCTTGATTGCGAGATGATTTGCTGAAATTTACAGTTTTATTTATATACGAATGGTATTGGTAGGTGCATGACTAGTTATTGACTTCCAATATAAACAAAACAACACCAGTAATAATTGTCAACGTCGCTTTAATGAACAGAAGATCGTCAATACTTGCAAACAATAAAGTTAAATGCATTTATAATACTATACATTCTTATGTTTTGTATTATGGCAATATATGAAATGGGTACGTTGAACGACATAACCTTACAGTGAAAATTTAATATTAATTAAACAATCTCAGTTTGTTATCACTTTGTTCCCCAACGCAAACGGATGCCGACTCGCTCCGTCATGTCGAGGCTAGAACGAACGGCCAAATACTTATCATACTCTAACGTGCGTGTGTGAATGCGTGCATGCGTGCGTGTGTGTGCATGTGTGCGAGTATTTGATTACTATACAAATTAAATTGTCTTTTCTATATCGATAACGATCTTCTGTAAATAAAATATACCGTTGTATATACGATCTCACAATTACTACAATAGATTTATTGTTTGGTGTTAC
Source organism: Dreissena rostriformis (assembly GCA_007657795.1). Taxonomy (NCBI): domain Eukaryota; kingdom Metazoa; phylum Mollusca; class Bivalvia; order Myida; family Dreissenidae; genus Dreissena; species Dreissena rostriformis. Next base: position 19,866 of record VMBQ01003858.1, read on the forward strand.
TCACATACCCTATTGAGGCAGTTGCTATCGCTACAGCTGTCTATGATGGGTTTGACCAGTATTTATTGCGATAATTATAATGCAGTTTAAACACTGGCTGCAAATATAATTTCGCAAATTTGCATGTTTCGGTGAATGCAAATTGCGACAACTGTTAGTGTAATATCTACCAATTGTTGATATATTCATAAACAGAAACAAACAACCATTTAGTTACATAATGTATAGATGTTTTATTGTTTCTAGCAGAATTTGAAGGGCCGTATACAAGTATCTCCCGAAAAAGTATTACGTGTTATCAAACGTGCAATTGTCAAATATATGTTTTGGCTAATGTCTTAACCGAGCTGCAGGCAAAATTGTTTGCAAACAGTAAACATAACTCATCACAGAGCATTCGTTAAAACGCATCTTCTAAATATCCTTCGAAAGTGACTAATATATAAACAAATGATAAATGCAATATTAAATTTGACATAAAAGAAATGGTTCTAGTTTTTGCTAAAATCATTTGTGATTGTTTTTATTGGACATTGAACAAAATGACTATTTCAAAATTTTGATAATCTCACAAATATGCCAATGAAAGACAATTGTGACCAAAAATAGAGAACACGCTGAACAAATGTTAATCTTTTCATATATGCATTATAATGCTTTTCCTTTGACTGCATATTAAAAAATCGCAATGATATTTTGACCGAGATATGAATGTTAAAATTAAATGTCAGAAAATTCTAAATTTTTATTTAATACTAAGGGTATCACGTTTACAGATTTTTCTAAACGTTTCAACGAAATGAAATAAACGAAACGTTACCGTTTTAAAAACATCAGTACCATCGCATTTCCAAACTGAAAGTAGTAATTATTTCCGGAAGTTATATTCAGTGCATATCCCATTCGCGCATTGATGTCATATTAAAACTATAAAATATTATAAACCAGACCATCAGTATCACCGCATGTGTATTCGTCATATTATAAAAACAATTTAAAGAACGTCGAAAATTATGTAAAATCAACGAAAAATACTGTATCCGAAAGCGACACTCCGAAATCAAATGTACGTATTTTGCACATGAAATACAATGTGCATATCGTCTGTCTGCAGAAAACGAAAAACCAGTTAACTAGCAAAAATGTAATCAATAAATAATTTGGTTAAAACATTGCTTTTCAACATGCTACAGCAGTGCTGTACGTTGCTAATCAATCACTTAAAATATTTCAAGATCAGAAATAAATTGCTGCAGAATTCGGTAGTGCCCGGATTTACCGCAAGTACCCGGATTTCGCAGTTCGTCATCGATATACTTCGTACGGCTAGTCGGCTACGTTATTTGCAGCCCAATATTTATTATATTGATATTTACTGTGGTTTAAACGTTTACTGTTTTTGTAAACGTTTTAGAGCAAAACACGAAACGCGACCGTTTAAACGTTTAAACGTGATACCTTTATACAATACACCATTTTCTTTTTCTCTCCACAAATAGAATGTGTCCAAACGCTCTTAAATGTTTAATGAGTTATCAATAAATAAATACAGATACAAATCTAGGTCACCAGTGTGGTGTGTTAACAATTGCAATTTAACTGCGTTTAATACAATAACAACACAGACAAATATTATACATGTTAAAATCAAAAGACATAATAGAGATCACAAACGCAAGGTTCTTTTCATGATTGGTAATAATCATGNAACGAAATGAAATAAACGAAACGTTACCGTTTTAAAAACATCAGTACCATCGCATTTCCAAACTGAAAGTAGTAATTATTGCCGGAAGTTATATTCAGTGCATATTCCATTCGCGCATTGATGTCATATTAAAACCATATAATATTATAAACCAGACCATCAGTATCACCACATGTGTATTCGTCATTTTATAAAAACAATTTAAAGAACGTCGAAAATAATGTAAAATCAACGAAAAATACTGTATCCGAAAGCGACACTCCGAAATCAAATGTACGTATTTTGCACATGAACTACAATGTGCATATCGTCTGTCTGCGGAAAACGAAAAAGCAGTTAACTAGCAAAAATGTAATCAATAAATAATTTGGTTAAAATATTGCTTTTCAACATGCTACAGCAGTGCTGTACTTTGCTAATCAATCACTTAAAATATTTCAAGATCAGAAATAAATTGCTGCAGAATTCGGTATTGCCCGGATTTACCGCAAGTACCCGGATTTCGCAGTTCGTCATCGATATACTTCGTACGGCTAGGCAATCTACGTTATTTGCAGCCCAATATTTATTAAATTGATATTTACTGTGGTTTAAACGTTTACTGTTTTTGTAAACGTATTTGAGCAAAACACGAAACGCGACCGTTTAAACGTTTAAACGTGATACCTTTATACAATACACTATTTTCTTTTTCTTTCCACAAATAGAATGTGTCCAAACGCACTTAAATGTTTAATGAGTTATCAATAAATAAATACAGATACACATCTAGGTCACCAGTGTGGTGTGTTAACAATTGCAATTTAACTGCGTTTAATACAATAACAACACAGACAAATAGTATACATGTTTAATTCAACAGACATAATAGAGATCACAAACGCAAGGTTCTTGTCATGATTGGTAATAATCATGAAGGTGCATATCTTGCTCTGTTGACAGGTTCACACACATCTCATTGAGAACACATACCATGATAAAACGTTGAAGGCAGAAGAGTGTGCGTTCCAAAACACGGGCCTGGGTTAATCTCCATGCGCTATACGGAATTTCACGTCGTTTCATAACTAGTTCACGAAGGAATGAAAATATATACAACACATCAAACACACATTTGGATCTGACAAGTTTGCTAAAAGAACATGTTTCTGTTTTGTCTTTTGTACGTGTGCTATTCATGTCTTGTACGTGTGTTAAGCGATGGTGTTCAGATACATGGCTGCTTAACAATCGACCAGCTTGCAATTGCCTTTTTTACATCAAAGCCTAAAAAAATAATCCGAACACATTACATATACATTTCTCTGATTATTAAATAAAAATAAATAATCATTAATACCCATTTGCTCGATTTAGCCTCACCTGAAAATGGCCCAGAAATGTATCTAAAACAAATGTATCGAGTCCTTATGGATTTTTTAATGCCTTTTTTCTGTTGGAAATTAAATTATCAAAGTGTTACACTAGATGTGCGATTGAGTGTTTATCGCACATACTAATTGCATGTATTATTTAAATATTAATGTATAATCTTATGTATTGATGATGCATTGATGACTTGTTAACAATGTATAATAATTCACTTACTAATTAGCAGAGGAAAGTTTTTATTAAAAAACTAACTGACTTGCGATATACACGTCAAACTTCCACCAAGAGGAACTTTTACTGATTTAATATGATTAAGAAATAATCACAAAACGAAACAACGTGTACTTATCGTTCATAAGACATGCTTTGGCATTTTATTATTTTTCTGATATCGTCTCTGAACGCCTTGTCCATAAACGTGTATATGAAAGGGTTGGTCGAATTATATATGAAATACATGTAAAAGATTACTGCATTATAGCGCACAACATTTAAACCCATTAACGCTGCTGAAAAAAAGCAATCAGAAACACTATTGTTACAACAAAAAGCATTATCCTTGTCCGAATATAAGCAATAAGTGTGTTCTGGTTTATGGACATCACATGACGATTGTGGTCGAATCTGATGAACTTCCGGCACACACTCCTTTCCGCCGTCTGTCGCTGTGCCGTCGTCAAGGCTGTTCAACACCCGGTGTTTGTTGCGGGGATCCTCGTTTGTGACTGCATTAAACTCTGTTTCGACGTTTGCAATCTAAAACGGTATCGACATCTGTACAATGTTCTATGATTATTTACTGGTGAACGTGATACCGTAACTTGTTCGGTTAGTTAAACTAACCCATGGTAATGCGGTGATCGTAGCTATGTTATCTTGATATTTAGTGTTATATTTTATTTTATATTGTTGCTGGTAAACGTCCATATTTATTATTTGGTTGTTTAATCACATTTGTATTCGTAATGGTTTGTTTAATATATAATTGTTTAAATTTTGTTTACATGTATTCATCGCTTCGAAACAACGTGATTATAACGGTTTATCATTATGCATATACATTCGAATCTCCAATAATAAGCAAGTATCCATATTGAGATTATGCAAGTGTTAATACTAGAAACATGGTAATCATCAGGGTCCCATCTTTGAAAAATACAACAAACAACGATGACACATTTAATCAAACAAAGACAGTTGCATTAAAATAAAAACGATTGGTACGCTTTAAGATTTGAAAAGATATGTAAATGTGTTAGATTTGTTTATACCGATTGATAAGTGTTTTCCCCACAATCTACCCTTTTCCGGGGTAACTCTATATTTGGAATGTCATACCTCAGATGGATAAAGGCTGGATCGTTTCCACTTGCTCATCTGTGCTCTTTGTTTATGTATTGACCTAAAGATAAGCGCATACAGAACGAAAAAACGATGAACGAAAGAAGATAATTCCCATGTAGACTCGAGCAAATGCGCTGACAAACTCTTGACTGAGGTGAATATGATCTGGCGCGCAATAACCATATCGGGAAATAGTGTAATAACTGCTAGCGTTATCCTGGTGATGGTCGATTGACGAATAGTTAGCTTCATACATTTTTGTCAGGTTGACCATAAATGTAGTTTCGTTTGAGGAATTTAAGTCCACTCGACCTTTTGCAATCGCACTTACTATCCCAAACGTTGAGGCAAACATGAAAAGACAAACCACAATTACCTTTGCGCGATCGATATTCAAAACGTTCCAGAACGGATGACATATTTTAAAATATCTGTCAATGTATATAACGCACATTATAAAAGTTGCAAATGGGATGTTGCGCGTCACTGAGAACTTATATATTTTGCATATGACGTCGTATTTTAAATCGTGGTGAAGATATACATACGTCGCCGAAAATGGTATGATAAACAAGCATGTGAAAAAATATGAACCCGCGAGACTCTTAATGAATATTCGGGCGGTTGATTTCTTTTTCTTGTGTGAATATATGTAGAGCACGAGCGAATTTTCAATCATTCCAAGCACGGAAAATAAAGACAGCATAAACATAACAGTGAGTATTAAAGCGTCCTCCATGCTGTGCAGTGGTTACGAAGCTTCCGTTAGTAATTAAGACGCAGTTTCAGCGTTGTTTAATGTCCCCCAGACGATGTCATTCTATCATTGTTCATGTACTGATCTTGAAATCTGAAATTACAACAAGAAAACACTTTAAACGCATTTGAGATTATAATTTAGAATTTAAAGTAGAACTTAACTAAATTATACATTGGTTATATTTGTTAAATTTATTTTAACATGCATGCTGTTTGTTTTTGCCAACTGATTTGATAATCCGATAATGATGGTATCAAGAATAATGATGTTTGTTATGATGATTATAAAAGAAATAATGACATTACAATGATGATGGTAATGATCCTGCGAATGAAAATGATGATGATATAATCATGATTTTGTATTTATCATGATAGTTCAAAGCGCCTTTACAAGCTACACAGTTTTCTGACGTCAACATGTTAACAAAAAAAGGGCAACACAAATCAGACCTATTGTGGGAATTAAATGTATTTTCAGAATCCATGCATATTAATATATTAGTATTTATTTTATTATCGTTCACTATTTTCAGTTGATGACTAAGATGAAAATCGTCTTTATCGCACAGTGGGGCTCCCAGATGTTACTCAAAAGCTTCATTTACAAGGAATGATAACCTAACGGAAGTATAGCAAACCATTTGTAGATAAGTAGCGTCTTATTGACGCATTCGTTTTACTAAGAAGAACGTTTCGTAAAAGATGGAGAGTAAGTTGGTTCCTTTTTCCTAGTTCCTTATTCCTTATTCGAGTAAGGTATTAGGAACAGTTCCGTATTCCTTATTCACGCTTAACATCTTTGGCATAAGGTGTTTAAGAAAAATAATGCATACATTTTTAAGTACTAAATCAAAACAAAATAACAAGAATAACTTTAAGTTATGTATTACAATACATATTCATGTTTGTTCTTCGCGTTTGCATAGGATTTCTTCAATAAACCGAACCGGCATTTTCTTCTTCGAATACTTACTTCACATTAACCAAACCTAAAGCATGTTCACTTATTTAACATTAATGTAATATTATAATAAAATCTAGTACATTTCAATTATTCGTTTTTATTTAAATTCCATTTACTCTTTCGAGGCTGAATAAGAAAAATAGATCAAGTTCCTTATTCCTTATTCAAGCCCAATAAGGAACTTGCATTTTCTTCTTTCAAATATAATTTTAAATGAACCAACGTGTACCACATATATATACAAAATATTGTATATGTAGGTTGGCTATTTTAAATACTTATTGATACACCTTATTTCTTAGTTTTACTTAATGATTACAGATTGCCTTTTTCGCGACTTAATAATTTGATTAATAATTGAAACCGTCTTTTTCTTACTAAACAAATTTATTAAAATGAACCAGAGAGTACCACCTATGAATGATTTGTGTAAGTGCGAATACGCGTTTTCTCGCTCATGCAGACCAACGGTACATTCGGTGACCTTCAACCTCGGCACACGATTATTGGCCATGGGATCTAACAAAAACGGCAATGGTTTCGAGGGTAAACAGTCCTTCGCCGTTTTTAGCGTAACAGTTGTACTCTTTATTTCGAACCGAATTCCAATATTTCGAACAGCGTTGTCGTCAGTGCGACATCACCATAAAAGCGAGACTGCACCAGAAGCAGCTGTCTAGGTGCCTCTAGTAGTCTGGAAAGTTTCGTCGAGGTGCTTCCGTATTGTGTTTTAAAATTAAAAACAAATGCGTTTACATCTCCGAAAATGCGTCTACTCGATCTTGGATGTCAAAAGTACATGCGGCGACCTTCAACATTGGCACACGATTAAAGGTCGTGGGAACCGACAAAATGGCGCTGGTCTCGGTGGTAAACAGTCCTTCTTTACCGAGTTTAGTGCATCTGGTTAATTCTTCCTTTTTTAGTCGTGATAAGGGAACTGCGTTATCATTACAAAAAAAACTAAGTAAAAATGTACTGAAATACCTATTTTTGATACCCAAACAATTATATTGGTCTGTTTGATTCATTTTAATTTATTGTTTTAGTAAGAAAATGACAGTTCCTTATTCGATTTGTATAAGGCATACGGAACCAGTTACTTATTCCTTTTTTGAACAGAATAAGGAAATAGGTTATCATTAAATAGAACTGAATAGAACTGTGCAACAATTATTGTTTATGGTACACAACCTACATTTACAATGATTTTCATTGATTTATTGGTCTCTTTGGTTCATTTTAATATTTTATTTTTGTAAGAAAATGGCAGTTCCTTATTCGATTTGAATAAGAAATACGGATCAAGTTCAGGAGCTGGGTTATAATTAAATAAGGCTAAGTAGACAAGTACTGCAATTAATGTTTTTGATACCCAACCTACATTTAAAATGCTTTCCATTGATTTAATGGTTTTTTCTTCTCATTCGTTATACAATATATACACACACACACAACCAAACGACTAACTCAACACATCCGTATGCAAATTAGTTATCCCCCGTACCGAACCTCATTCTACACGTCATTTCACGCGCCAATGATCGATCAATCAGAGTGGCCGAATAGATAGGAAGCGTAAGAGCGATCCAGACATACAACTGTCAAATGAAAAACGAGGTAGTTTTTGGTGAACAAACCGTTTCCGATTGAGTTTCGCGTTTAAACTTGTTTGTTATGTATATTTTGTTAACATATTGCGTTATACATGTAATTGTTTATTTTATTGTTTATTAACAATCCACAGCTCATGATATCCTTAAGTGGCCGAATAGATAGGAAAACAGGCTATCATTTTTTTTTTATTCAATATAACCCATACAATGTATACATGTATATGATCACAACACACAAAGAAACCATGTAGCAGCAATAATGTTCAAACATGTTTTACAGGATATGCTAATATATACTGTTTTGACCTTGTGGTTTTCTTTAGATTAAAAAAAAGTTTATATTTTTTTTTTGTTTTTTTTTTGATAGGTGTTAAAAAACTTCAGAATAATTATGAATAAAGATTAGTTGCATAACGTGGGTAGAAAGCAAGCTGTATACTATTTTACTGTATATGTACATATACACCAATAATTTTTATTATGAGAGAAACAGAAATTTGAAAATCCTATTTTCGAAAGTCAATTACGTAAACAACAGATTTGTGGAAGCTTTCCTACAGTTACTGTTTCTATTGTGACGTTCTCGATCTTGAACAACAAAAACACAATGGAACAACTAAGAGCCAAACGTGCGATATTGTTCAAAGGAAATATTATTATAAAGTTGCTTACCGTGAAAAAATAAGTCTTCTTCTAACACAAATCCCGAAAAGGACGCCAATTTGTAAACGTGTCCAGGGCGCGTACCAGCACGGACTTCTGTATCACAGCGTAGTATTATCCGCAATGATCTGTAAGCGAATGTTTAGCCGTGTTAAGGAAATACCTATGTTTATTCCTTTAATCTTATGAAATGTTAATAACAATTTGTTCAATATAAAAGACGCCTGAATATTATTTTCTACCACGGAACTCAGTTATGAAAGTCGCGCTATGAAAAATCACTCATGCTAAAACAATTAGATACTCACAATAATGAGCACGTCGACCTTCTGCAAATCTAGCCACGAAACGTAGTATTTACACTGGGGAAATAAGACAAATTTACGCCTCGGAACACTCTTAGTTAACAACCATTCATATCGGATAATACCTTTTATCGCAAGTAACACAATTATCGAAGTATGTATTGATTGCATCGCGTATCAAATAGTTTTTTTAAAACAATTATGACGGAGCGTGCTTTTCCCTTTATCGTCAATGTTGCTGTTATTGTCAACAAAACAAGCACATTAAACATGCAGAAGCGAAGTTAGCGTAATGATATTAAATAAAAGGTATCGTTACATATAGCAAAACATAAAAACAAAGTTCCTTATATTCTTGTATGGTCAACAGTGTTTTGGTTTTTTTCTTGGAAATGTTTTTCCAACGGTCGTCTAGTATAACGAGAATAAAATAATAGTTATTATACACTAAAGGGTTCCGCAAACATTAAATAATAATACTGATACACTATATGGTGTCGCTAAAACAATAATAATTATATACTATAGGGTATCGCTGACATAAAATAAAAATAATTATACTCTTAAGGGTGTTGCTAACACTTTGGGGAATAAAACAATATTAATTATACACTACAGGGTATCGGTAAAACAATAATAATTATCCACGATATGGTGTTGCTAACATAAAACAAAAATAAATATGCACTTAAGGGTGTCGCTTACACTTCGGGGAATTAAACAATAATAATTTTACACTTAAGAGTGTCGATAAAACAAAAATAATTATACACTAAAGGGTGTCGCTAACATACAACAATAATAATTATACACTATAGGGTATTGCTAACACTTCGGGGAAACTATACCCTATAGGGTGTCGCTAACATAAAACAATGATACGTATACACTATAGGTCGTCGTTAACATAAAACAATAATAATTCTACACTAAAGAGTGTCGCTTAAAAAATAATAATTATACACTATATGATGTTGCTAACATAAAACAATCATAATTATACAATATAGGGTGTCTTTTAAACAAAAAACAATTATACAAATTAGGATGTCGCTAACATAAAACAATAATAATTATACACTAAAGTATGTCGTTAAAACAGTAATAAGTATACTCTTTAGGGTGTCGCTAACATTAAACAATGATAGTTATACACTAAAGTGTGTCGTTAAAACAGTAATATTTATAACTAAAGTACGGAATACCGTTAGTGCCATCTTGGTTAACCATTAAAATCCAGAGGGCGAGAATGCGAGAACGCGAGAGTACGATGACGAGAATGCGACAATACGACAGTGCGACAATACGATGGCGAGAATGCTAGAACGCGATGGCGAGAATGCGAATACGCGATAGTACGATGACGACAATGCGACTTCTTTGATTCTGTTAAAATAAAACGTTGAGGATTTTGTGAACGTCTAAGTACTAGGAGCGGCATTTTTTCAGTGCCACTCATGTAAGCGCATACGAGAGCCGTTATTCGTTTTTTTACCTTAGGTTCATGACAGGACGTGAGTTTAAATTCCAGAGTCTTTTCTGGTGGAGCGCGGAAAAATATTGCAGTTTCGTCTGCATTGAAGCTGTCGTCATGAGAGGTTTCTGACAGGCGTGTTTCCAGGCGCATCTGCCATCTCTGGAACGCATCAGTCCTAGTTTCGATGGATCCTGCTTTTCCGCTTACTGTCTTGCAAACAATTCCATGCCGGAGTTTGAAGCGATATAACCATCCGCAAAAACAGTGATCGTTGATTTATATAACAAGAAATAATTGCTCTGATATTTTATATTTGCATATACATGTATAAAATAGTTGTGTACCACAATGTTATCATTACGGAAAAAGTCTTTAATGTAGTGATGGTAGCGACTTTCTGTATGTCCGATATTTGAATGCTGTTCAAGTATTCAGATAGAAAAAGAGGATCCGAAAAAACGAAATTACCCATATTGTTTTGAAGACTGTGCCTTATATTATATGCATCTTTACATAAGACGTCGCTGACAAACTGACAATAATCTGTTAAATGTTTGTTTTATCGGCGGGTTCCCTTGAGGACTGTTGCATGAAGGTAAAGTTAAAGTTAATATATGAAATGACATATACGGGTCAAATCAGGTACATCATTTTACACTACCGACATTTAATTTATGAAGTATTAACCAGAGTCTAACATACCGTCCATTGCAGTAGAAAAATACGTTTCTAATCTTAAGAGAAAACGTATATTTTGTTATGCTCATACAAGTAAAAAACTGTGGTGATATACCACAACTGCATGTATTCTCGAGTTTTGATAGGTTGTGTAATGCTTATGCTACAATGCCTCGCAACCAGTTTTTACATTTCAAATAATATTGAACAGCACCACTTACTAACTGGTATGTTATTAGTCTTAGTTACAAAATAGGCATCATCATACAATAGATAAGAAGTACATGCATTGTTGTACATGCATATATATACAATATGTTACACTATTGTACTGTATTATTGGCACGCATGTATATGCCACGTCCCTTCTAGATGATTTATTAACATATACCTCAAACGAAAACACATTATGACACACAGCTCAACTACTAATATGTTACGTAATGAACATGTATACACATTGATTACATAAAATTGTATGACAGCTTGCTGGACGCTGCAACATATGTTCCTGGCCGGAGAACGACGAGGTCACTCTGAAATACAGATGAAACACTCTTGCCCCAGGGTATGGTATGTGTTATGTCATAAAGTACATCTGCGTTGTTTGATTTCAGTTCTCAACGCTACTTATGCTTGTTCAATGGGACTGAATATTTCGAATTTGCATAATGAAGGTGTTTTTTTTTAATTTGAGTTTGACCCTTTGAGTATGACAGCTGAATTGGTAATGCGCATTTTAATATGATAAATAATTTATGTACAAGACGATAAAATAATACAAAACGGTGATGGGGTTTTGACTGTTTATCAAAGTTGATCATTCAGACCTTTTCACTCTGTTTGTCCATTTTGGTGACAGATTAAACTAGTTTTTATGTATATATATATTGGAAACATGTTAATCGGCAATTAAAAAAAAGCAAATTGATCACGACTCCTATAGTTTTATAAATAAATAAATACAAAAAGTAAATTAAAAAAAATGTACTGCGCTTTGTACGGTACAAAGTTATAATAACAGTTAATGGGGGTACAAATTGTACCCCCATTAACTGTTATTATAACTTTGAACTGTTCTGCCAACAAAAATGAGGGTCTATAGGCTTATCAAAAGAGTTAGTGTACTTTTTATTTGAACTCTCTGCATATAAACTTAGTAGTATATATCAACGTAAACCTCAATGCATACAGTGAAAATAGATTTACCGACATAGTTTCATGTTGATAGAAGATGCATGCTCAGTTGATCCGACCACTATTTGTATTTATATTCCAAGCAAAAAAAAAAAAAATAAACATGTTGATTCAAGCGACGGAAAACAAACATGTGTTTGCCTTGTAAAACATTTGCAACATCGAAAGGTCATACCAAAAAGCTGTCTGTTTTAATTAAGACCAGTTCATTATGTTTTTTGCCTTATTGGGAATCATTGATATCTAATTTTTAATTTAGATTCGAGTCGAAAAAAAGGCGTTTTGCAAAATGAAAAAGAAAAGTCTACTTGATGTGAATTGCATTTCAATAATATACAGGTACATACAAAAGTAAGTACACACATACGTATCATAGAACAACGTGTTACTTAGCAAGCAGTTTTGGTGAAAACAAATCAAAGTTTAAAATTGTGAAATATGAACAGTGCCGTCGGGAATTCAGAAATCATAAACAGATTTTGAGGTGCATGTTGATGCAATAACCATTTAAAAGAAACGAAATACATATTTGTTAACCAAACAGAAGTTAATGAAAAAGTCATGTTTAACTGGTCATTTGAAAACAAAAATAATAAATAAAAGGTGAAACTATTTTGAAAGAAAACTACAGCCATACTCAATGTTATCTTTGATAACAGAAAGATATGCGCCGCGCTCTGTGAAAACGATGCTTAATACTGTTGCATTAAGTGTCGTCCCAGATTATCCTGTGCAGTCCGCTAATACGAGACGAATGTTTTGCCTCACATTGATTTTCGTTAAAAAACTTCCTGTAAACGAAAGAACCCATATAAGCGGAACATTTCGTCCCTAATTAGCCTGTGCGAGCAGGGATAACACTTTAGGCACATGAAATAAGCCCTGTTATCCAAGAGCGTAGCGTATACACTTGTATTTGACAGCGGCTTATTACATTATTATTAATCGGTGAAAATGTCCAAACAATATGGATATAACTATAACGTATAAAATGGTTTCATAATATGAACATAAAGTGCAAATAATAAATACACACTTGTGTTCAACTTATCAACACAATTACTATATATCCAATAGTGTAAACTGCAACGGGCATTTACTTTAAATTAAAATCAACCATTTAGGCGGAGTTATTATACATTTTGAAGTCTCATAATACGCTTTAGGTCAATCGTCTCAATTAATTTAGAAGTAATGACACACATTTTAACAAATGTCGTCACAATGGACTTATTTGATTATGAAGGCATAGGTATTTACAAGTAGGAAAATGTCGATCTTCCAGAATTCGTAACATTTGAACGATATCGCATTCATACAAACATTATATACATAAACACATAAACATTATAAACATTGTGTATCTATTTTAAAGCACTTGATTTATCGTTCCTAATTTGCGACCAATTATGGTTATTTGCTTTATTAATTTTAGAATATAACCCTAATTTTGAGCAAATGAAGCGGGAGGTTTGCTACATCTTGAGAAACACTTGTTTGCGTGCTCTTAAAAAACCGTCTTCCTTTCTAGTAATTTGCTATTGTGAATTCAGCCTTCTTATCAACTTCAGTCGACATTACCATAAAAAGGCGAATGTAAATGCAAAATATACGAAATTCTTTAACACATTTATCGTTAATGATGGCCAGAATAGTTTACACAAATGTCAGTGTTTTTTTAATTGTTTTTATGTAAGGTAATAATGTGAAGTAAAATATCGTTTTAAGACGTCGTGTGACGACGTCAAATGTCCCGGCAAATGTGTCTATTTTGAAACGGAAAAAATGTGGCATGTTTGGTTTGACATTGAATACGAAAGGAAACACAATACGGCATACGGTGCAGTCTTCAAGTGTACAGTTAAGTCGAGAGAAAGCTATTGTTTGCGTAAAATGAGTAGAGCAGCTACAGGTATGTTCATATTCTAAGACGGCACTAATCACGTAAAAATAAAATGGAGTTTCGGAAACATTTTTGTTTTGTTTCATTTACTAGTACGAAATTGTATTTATCAAAAACACACGCCTTATCAGATTTGTTTGCGCTTTTTGAATAATTACTTCCGCTAATCGTGACACACGCGATTCAAAACATATTGCAGCTTCTTTGATTACACTGTACATACATGTTAACCAGCATGTAAACTTGCTCAACTGGGTATGTGTGTCCAGTTTGGCTTTGACACACACATTGTTTAATGCTTACGTCACAAACGTTATTATTTGAATATGAAAAAGTTCTCATGATATCGCATTCAAACATGAATAACATGTACCATACAAACCTTATATGGTTGAACATTAATTTTTTTTAATCATTTATCGTGAGCGCTAACACATATAACTTAATAGGTTAGCAATACAAAGTTAAATAAGGACTATTAAGTCAATAGTGTACAATCGTCATATTCTATTGTGCACACCAATCGACATCCCAATTATTTCCTTGTCAATGTTCGCATTGAATTGATATTCTCTTTTCGCAACGTTATATATTTAAACATTAATAATAATTTGTAAAATGTGTTAGCAGCACTCAGATTTGTATTGGCCTACGTTTATTTGCGGTTTATTTTTTTCAATCTACGGAATACTGACCATTAAATTTTAAAGAAACATGAGTAGTTTAAGTTCATTGAAGACACAGGTTGTATTCATAAGTGTATTGCTTTGTCAAATATATATGTTATATGGTTTGTTGCTTTAACAATGCAACTTTCATAATTTCCTGTTATTAGAGGACACATGTTATTATCAGCATTATACTTGATAAATTGACAATAAATTTAGAGGTACGTTTATTGCGTTTTGTGTTTTTATTTTAGTTTTCGTGTTCGCAATAAGATCACTTTTAACTATATAGTGCATGGTTGCATACACTTGTGTTAAGTTTGCGTCCACTTAATTAAACAATAATAATAAACATGTTTACGTACACCTCGAGTCTTGCCATATAGCTGAAACTGAAACGGACATTTTAAGGTGTAGTTTTATTGAACTCGTAAACATGTAAGTTTATATGATTTACTATTAATGACAACTGCATGCATTAAAGGCGGAAGAACAAATAAGTACAGTCATTAATGATGTATTATCAACTAGATAAAAACAACAAACAACGATTTTGTTTATGTATTATACTATATTAAGGATGACAACAGATGAGAAAACAACGTGTTAATATTTGCTTCGGGATGGTGTAGCATGCCTTTTAACACCTGGACAATAGTTGATTCAAATACAATGTCAGTGTAGATTGTATGTTGTCTCTGTTTAATTTGGAGGACAAAACTTCCTGGTGCACCCCGCCACGCCGCTTGCCGAACAAACGCACCTGTTACAGCCGTCGGCAGCCATGAAGCTGTCACCGGTATTGTACGTGTTTCCGTTTTCCACACAAACTGAAATTAGGTAAAGAGTTATTGTCAAAATGTATTAAAAAAGGAAAGTACTCTGAACATATATGTTTTCAAAATAATATAAAACTTAAAAAGGGCTTCGAAACAATGGTGTTTTAGTGGCAGTGTTTAATTACCTATATAAGAAGGAAAATTCTCACTGGATCACTATGATTGAAATACGATACAAAACAATGACTATAACTGTGTTATCGGTCTTACACAAAGAATAAAAATATATATCTAGAGTCATAGCCAGATACAGACGCTTTTTGTAAGTCGCATTTAACAATAAGCAATGCTTCATACGTAAATAACAAAACATGATAATTACTTAACATGCTTTGTGGAAAAAAATGAACCAATAACACGTGTAATTCACAAACTTGCTTTTAATCGAATATTTTGGCTTTTAAATTTAGGTGTCAATACAAATGTTTTTTTAGATGGAATATATTTTTTGATAATTTAACGATATGTATTGGGTTTTTTAAGGAATAAAAGCCGCATATATTGATCGTTTCTGTTTTTTAACGGAATAAATATGGAGAACATATGTTTGCGATGCAAATAATAATTGCCCTTTTAAATGTTAAAATAAGTCAGATGCTTATATTAAGAATCATAATCAATTACAAAAGTAAAACATGTAAATAAGATTATGATTGATGCATAAAGTTCGTTTTATGTTATAATTGATTATATATAAATAAAACGTTTAATGTATTCGAAAACCTCTTTATAAATGGCTTCAAAATAGTGTTTCTGTAAAGTGAACCCAGTGCCTTTCATCTGTGTTATCTACGACTCGTTCTCCGCAAGTATATTATTTAATACATAATTTTGTATAACGATTGATTAAAGAAGGCAACATATTACTTTATTTAAAAATATCAACACATTTTGCAATACAAGTCTGCCTAAATGCTTTCTCGCCTCTATGAGGCGGCGGTGGTACATATAACATAAGCGTGCATCCTATATTGCCGTCGAAACAGAAGCACCTGCTACAACCTTCCTCGTCAATTAACCAGCTATTTTAATATATTAAAAGCTGTTTTAAATGTGCAAGTGATTAAATGATATACATTCATTCTTAGTTTAAACCTATTTATTTTAGCTCAATTGCATCGAAAGCCTACAGCTTATTAAAACGCTCTCGAGTCCGTTTCCTGATACTAAGAACCAGTACTCGATGTCTTTGGGGAAGAAATAACGCTCCCACAGTGGGGATCGAACCCGTAACCCCCCGGTCGCATTCTCTTAACAAGAGTTTGTAAGTATTATCTTAAACTCACCCGCTTCCGCCACGGCCAAAAAGGCCACAGACACAATCATAATACCAATGAGAATGGATTTCATTCTGAATATCTAATGGCTTCACCTGAAAAAGTGAACATACAAAAAAAGCAATAAAAAAACATCCTTTCCTTGCTTATATTTGACAGTTAATTACAGTTAATTGTATGTTTTTAAACCAGATCATCAAAATATTAAAGCAACTAATAAGGAACTAAAATACGAAATAACTTGGAACAGAGGTATATGCACTATAAAGTTATTTAATGTTCATGAAGCAATATTGATAAATATTGGTTTATTAATATTCACAAACAAATATTTGTGTTGCTTATCATAATTGGATGTATTCCCGTAACAATATGCTTTATAAGCCACGTATAAGCATGCTTATTTTCTATAGGTTAACAAAAGCTGAATAACAACTTACCTTAGTCTGTGATACGAGCTCTTGTGCCCAATGCTCGTTGCCTACGATGTTGGCATTATATATAGCAAACCAAAGGCGGTCATTGTGGCCTTCTGTCGCCATAAGTGACACGAACACATGGGACTGGTGTCCTCCAGCTAGCATGTCCACTAATTAACCTAAACGGTTGCATTGTGTCCGTTTAGCTTCGGGCAAACATATCAATATAATACACCAAGTGTTAATGACGTTTAATATAAAACTATTTTGATGTTTAGAGTATTAGTTAAAACGCTAAAGAATAACAGTTTGTATATTGTTAACATAATATCGATATAACTTGCGTTATCCTCTGTTCTGTGTTCCCTAAAAAAAGATAAATTACTATTAACTGTGAAAGTGTCGAGCATAATCCAATGTATTCTGAACTGTCGACGTTTTGATGTGTGTTGGTTTCTGCAAATAAAAAACCATATGGCTACAGCCAATGGCTTTATTCTCATATCATTCTAAAAGACCAAATCATTACAAACACACAACCAAACTAGCTGTCGCTTTTAAACGAATGTGTAGAATGCTTCTTCTGGGGCTTGTAAGTTTCGTATCCTTTATGCTGGTACAGACATGGACTGATATTCTTTACGAACTGATTTGGGCGATTCATCCTACCTTGTTTTCAAGTAGGTGATATGACTGAAGTTTTATTACAAACGACAACAATAATTTAAAACAACATGCATACATGTATGAATATAGAAAACGACATTTCGCTTTGAACTGTTTTCTAAAACCTTTCCGATGAGCTTGGGAATTTAAATGGACGCATCGACTGGTCATGGGGAATCTATATCCATATGAGAATTTAAGCGGCTTGTTCACAGGTGTTCATAGTTTTGAAAAACATTCATAAACTGCATTTTGATTATATTCAAATCCGGGACCTCTGTAAGCCAAATCAACGCGCTGCCATCGGACCATCGGACCCTTCAGGCTTTGCAAATTAACAGCGTATTCTACCCGCTAGACTTACCTTTTAAATTATCAATAAAAAGGTTCCAAACGCTGTATTATTTTTCCGATTTAATCGACTGATGATCCCCCATTAACGAACATATAAATGTATGTATGCTGAACATATATTAAATCAAGAATTTATTTCGCTTCATATAATAATATTCGTGCATTCTTTTTAAATGTTTGGCATTTACTCAAAACTGACTTGTTTCCAAACGGAATAAGGTCTGTTAATATTATTATTGTTTTGAAGACGTAACCAAAGCTAGATGTATCGCCTACCCAATAAAAACTACACATCATATCACCAAACCGCGTGACCACCGACTGACTGATGGTGCGATGATTAAATTCCCTTTGTCGAGGTCAAAGTATAATATTTAGCCTTTCCATACTGACTGTTTGATGGTCTGTTATTTGGTTTACAGGTATTCTCTTTTTGGTTGTTACCACTAAGTTGTCGAAAGTTTTGTCTCAAAATGCCGCATATTGTATATCACCTTATACGCAAGGTCGGGTCAAGCAACTTCAAGTGTCAAATGAAAATAAAACTGGTATAGAGTTAAGTAGGTAATAACACATATTCAACATATCTGTTATTTTATTTTAGAAGTGAAGTTCTAACACCGCAATGATTACGCGCAGTTTATAAATAATCACTTAAATGTTTATAATGTTTATACGTGTATCAAGTTTTACTTAAATTGTAAACAATTACAATTATTACCATTGACATCAATGGAAACCACATTTCATAACAAAAAATTACATAACAGAACGTTAAACAGAACGTTGGCGCATTTGTGTGAACAGCTTAACTAGACATGTTTGTTTGAGTAATGCATTGCTAGAACACATTTAACAGCTTGCACAAACAAATACAACGGTCAACGTTTTCAGCCGACAAAGCAACATATGTTTTATCACATTCAACACATTTTATATTCTATTTTCGTAGGTTAAACCTCGTAATTTGTTGAGTAAATTTTGGCCGNTCTGTTATTTTATTTTAGAAGTGAAGTTCTAACACCGCAATGAGTACGCGCAATTTATAAATAATCACTTAAATGTTTATAATGTTTATACGTGATCAAGGTTTACTTTAATTGTAAACAATTTCAATTATTACCATTGACATCAATGTAAACCACATTTCACAACAAAAAAATACATAACAGAACGTTAAACAGAACGTTGGCGCATTTGTGTGAACAGCTTAACTAGACATGTTTGTTTGAGTAATGCATTGCTAGAACACATTTAACAGCTTGCACAAACAAATACAACGGTCAACGTTTTCAGCCGACAAAGCAACATATGTTTTATCACATTCAACACATTTTATATTCTATTTTCGTAGGTTAAACCTCGTAATTTGTTGAGTAAATTTTGGCCGAAACTGTTGATTAAAGTGATTGGTCTTGTAAGAGTCTGAACCTAAATAAGAAATGAGGAAACTACACATTTTATGTGCAGGTCAAAGTCCAAACATATTAGATACAATGATAATATAAGAATATAATGTAATTCAATTTATAATAATTTGTGTTTACTTTTGCTTAGGAAATATAGGGTGTCATATTAAGTAATTCTACATTAATATCGGATATATAGAATCGTATATATAGTGTTATTTTTTACATACGTTTATATAAAACTCCATGATTTATTGTTTTATTGTTGTTAACCTGAATTAAAGTCATGTTGCATCTTACGCAGGCGATCAAGGTGGACACACCTAGTTTTGCGCAATTTATAACCGCGATATTTTTTTTTATATGCAAATTATTATATACAAAGCACGTTTAATATACATATATCGCAGAGTTATGAAACAAGTTGGGTCACGAACGATATTGACTGTTTACATTACAAATTATGAAATATAAATATATCTGGGTTGAAAAAAAAAGTTATAATTTCAGGTAATATATATACGATTAAAGGCTCATAAAAGGTGACGATCCGTAATTATTACCGATTTTTTAAAACAAGTAATAATTTCAGGTATTATATACGATTAAAGGCTCATAAAAGGTGACGATCCGTAATTATTACTGATTTTTAAATATTTTTTTGCATATTTTATTTATAAAGGTTATCAAAACACAATATATATGCTATTGGACATTACCATAAACAAATTAACAATACAACTTGTTTTGAGCTCAAAATACAGTGTCCTCCAAGTCAATTGTGTTTGGAAACAATTATACGATGGTAAAAAAAGCACCACACTGGAATTCGGAATGTCCCATTTTGTACACGGGTATTATCCGCACATTTATCTGTTGTGTTATGGAAAGTTTTCCAGTCCTTGTTTATTTATATTTTAAATTATTTTCTTGTCCAATTAGGGCATTTACCATAGACAAATGAAACATTGTGCAAGTTTAAACATATGTGTGTATGCATAAATTTGCAAATGTAACCGATTTTATCAACGGCTATTATTTGATAAACTGCTCCAGTTCACTTGAACAGCAGTAAAGTTGTAAACATTTCTTCAAATTATGAAACGGGTATATCGTCCATAATTCTTGACAACGTTGCACCTAAGCTGTGTTATTATTATTTTTTATGCAAGAGCAACTGAAATCCGGTAAAAAATTAGACCAGTTTATATGCAAAATAATTGGTTTTGTCACCTTTATGAGCCTTTAAGATCATTTTAATTCCCGATAATTCTTCTTCGGGTCATTCTGACAGACAAAATTAATGAGATACATTATTGTTCAATTTCTATAAAAAATAATTTGTGTTTAAAAATCTTCACCTCTGACAGTTTCGTTAGATAGTGATTATGAAATTTTTGGTTAATTTGTCTCTGAAGATTGTTTTCAACAGTTGGCTTAAAGGATAAATGTGTTTTCTTTAAATATGATAACTGATTAATTTGATATGTTTCTTATCAGTTATAAACAAAGTTTGCAGAGCAATAATTACATGGTTATAAACAATTAGTTATTAACCAGCCAACTATCCAGGATTAAATGTAAAATGAGGATAGATTCATTGAGACTATGGATTAAAAGTAATTGCATAGCATGTATAGTTTTACACTGGTAGTGGTGTTGTATTTTTTGTAGATTAAGCGTAAATATTTGCAACAATGAGGCTATAATTACTGAGATATGAAAGAATAGAAGGTGCTCAGAAGTTTGTTTCAATTACTTTTAAAAAAGTTTTCGTAGATATAACATAACAAGAAATAATTACTTTGATTTGATTTTGCGTCGAATATATACACTATTTATTTTTATCACACTTTAATGTACAAAGTAGAAGACATTTTATTCTTTTAAACAAAAAAAAGGTATCGTGGCATAACTTTTAATTTAACTGAATTATAATCAAATCCATTTCTTATTTTATGACAATTTCGATAATCCAGATATAGTACTTTATGTACACGTGCGTGTAGACTTAGCTCGGAGAGTTGATTACGTTAAAAATTTACGTTTTGGCTGTAGGTTCAAATAAACGTTTGGAATGTCTATAGATGAATTTATAGATGTCCTCAAGTACCCGTATTTTTAATATTTTAGTTAAGATACGGCAACGAATTTAAACGGAATATCCATGAGGTTATATGTACATTTATCGGATAATAATTACATTGGTATATTCATATAATCGTATACATCGTTTCAGATACTCTATGGAGTTTCATTATTGTTTCCTTGTCAAAACTGGTGGCATATTTTAAAGCTGGCTTTGTCAACAGAAAACAAATCGTTTGTGAGGATTTTCCGAAAATTATGTCGGTACTTAATACCCTTTATTTAAAATAAGCTATCGAAATTTGTTTCACTCTATGGTATTTAATTATTGTATAAATAAGTTTTTTTTTATTAACATTTTGCGATGTTTGAAGCAAATGCTTTCTGTTACAACAGCAATATATGCAACGTTGGCCCTTTACGCCGACGGCTGCAGGCCACGTTTCGTCATCCCGAATAAACTGCACATACATACAAACATAAACACTGTCCCTAAGCATTACAAACATTGACATTTGTTAACACACGCTTGATACAAATATTGCGTTGTAAGACGTATGTACTGCTATGAACACAACTGATTACTGAACTAATAAGTGAAAGAGTAAAGAGGATATTTGTTCGATATTTTCTCTATGATAACGCGTTAATTAAAATCAATATTCCACCGAATCTAACAAATTTTCGTTTTATGTTATGCTTTTCTCATCGTTTATTTTAAATCTGTAAAGAGTTAAACTAGAGTATTACGCTAAAACAATAACGTCATAACGTCAAAAAAAAAACACACTTCATTTCACAATTAAACAGTGAAAATTATCGATAATCAAATCAATTTTATGTTTCAATGTTTGAAACAGTGAATTATTAAATTTAATTCCTGCTATAAATCTATAAACCACTGGAAGGCATCAAAAAAAACGATGTCATTTACAACAGAGAAAACTATCGATCATTTTCAATGTTAATTTTCACTGTTTGAAACAGTGCATTAGCATTTTAAATTCACTGATATTTCTTTAAAAAACCACAGGAAAGCATAACATAAAAGACGGTACCGTCAGATATGGTATCCTGAATACAGCAAATCAATGTGGCATTTTGATATTTATTGTGCTTAGTTTTAGATTTTAGATTGGTACAATTGGAGCTGTATTCTAAAGTAAACTGGAAACATATACATGTGTACTTCAATACCGAAACTTAATTTACGAAGTATTAACCAGTGTATTATAAAATACCGTCCATTGAAGCAAAACAAACTTTACAAACAGAAAACGCTTGTTTTGTTATTATCATTAAAGGAAAATACTGTGGTGATATACCACAACTTTATTTTTGCTAAAGTGGTGTGATGTTAATGCTACAATGCGACCAGTGTTTCATTTTTAATGCACTTGACAGCACAACTTACTCACTGGTATGTTATTAATCTGAGTTAAAACCAGCCATATTTACGGTTTTACATCAGTATTTAAAGGTACATCATCGAACGAACATTAGTTATTACGTAAATGTGTGTACATGTATTTATCTCATGCCAAACCCTGTTTCCCTCGTAATATAATCATTACATATATGTTTATATTACACATGTGTAATTTACTTTTTAAGCGTTTTCATTGGCTTAGTTTTCGTTTATTGACCAATCGCATTTTTGTTTTGTTGAAAGGACGTTGCAATGTCAAATGGCGTCACGAAATGCAAACAACATTCGGGATTTATCATTATGTTTGCGTAAATATTTATTTAATTTGCTCATTTAAAAGCATGGTATAAAAAAGATCTGACACTCGTTGTCATATCATACTTTTCCTATATATATACAATATGTTACACAATTCTACTATATATTAGGCACGCATGTACATGCCACGTCCGTTCTATATGATTTATTCACAAATACTTCAAACGCATACACATTATTACACACGGCACGATGACTAAAATGTTATGTTAAGAACAGGTATACATGTTCACATTAATTACATTAAATTGGATGAGAGCTTGTTGGACGCTGCAACAGATGTTCCTGTCAGAAAGATGACAAGGTCATCTCGAAATACAGATGAAACACTCTTGCCCCAGGGTATGGTATTTGTTATGTCATAAAGTACATCTATCTGCGTTGTTTGATTTCAGTTCTCAACGCTACTTATGCTTCTTCAAACAGACGGTATAATTCGATTTTGCATAATTTAGGTCTTATTAGAGTTTTAGTTTGACCCTTTGAGTATGACAGCTGTTTTGGGAATGCGCATTTGTTACATGATAAGTAATTTATTTATCAGACTTTAAACGAATACAAAACGATGATATTTTTTTAACTGTTTTCAAAGTTGAAGATTCACACCAATTCCTTCTATGTGTTCATTTTGGTGACAAATAAAATAGTTTATCGAAGTATTATATAAAGTTTGGAAAACATCTAAATCTGAAATTTAAAAAAAAAAGCACAGCTCGCTAGTTTTATAAATAAATAAATAAATAAATAAATATAATTATATTTTTTATATTATATTTATACACCATTATAAGGATTACAAATGTGCGAAAAAGCATTGAAATTGAAAGTCACTTTTAAAATGTCGAGCATTCATTGACGTGCCATCTTGGTCAACAAGTATTTGCCTGTCAATGTGGAATGCTAATTAATTTTCGCGAATTTACACCTGCTCTTGTAAACTGCGAAATTGCAAAAGGAAAAGAAACATCTGAACATACATAAATGGTGCTTACAAAACACAATGGGTTTCTTATTTGATTAATTAAAAATATGTAAATAAATGATTTTTCTGAAAATATAGCATGCATTATTTATGTTGAATTATGCATAAAACAATAACAACACAATTCAAATGTCATGCTACACAACACTACTAATTAAAAGTAAATATGCCCAAAACAACACTCATTTAGTAACTGAGTATAAAATGTTCTAACTAATGTAGCTGACAACTATATTTCTGATATTTTTCTAAACAAGCAAAATGTGAAAACTTCGGTTTTCAAATTATTCAAAACACAATTAACTATAAAAACATTCTAGTAACTTATACTAGATTCCACTTTGCTCGGGGTTCCATCACCGTGTTTGGGAGTTCCTTAACAGCCGTGCTGGCGGGCTAAAGCCAGTGTTTGTAAGATCCATGTCTTGGCGGGCCAAAGCCATTGTTTGTAAGATCAATGTCTTGGCGGGCTAAAGCCATTGTTTGTAAGATCCGTGTCTTGGCGGGCTAAAGCCATTGTTTGTAAGATCCATGTCGCCCTCAATGATGAAAGTTATTGTTTGAATTTTCATATTGTGTTTATTTTCGTTTCATTTTAGTCACTAGTGTTTAATTGTAATACTGTTTGATGCAGACACTTGTGTTAACAGTTGTCCGTTTATCAGTAACAGTATATATTGATCAATCTTGATTAGTAAGTAAAATCTGTTTTTAGCAAATTTATTATTGAAATCTATAAATTTGTATTGCAATTATTGTGTGCACTTAGATTTAAGCTTCTTAGTTGCAGAATTGTGCACTTTTGCCGTGTACATAACTATAAAGCTCCATTCTGTTTACATTTGACTGACCACTAAGTCAGCCATCAGCTGATTGAACATTCTCGATCCATATGAAGAATTATTTAACTGCTGGTAACATGGATTAAAACAAAGTGAATGCTTGTTATCATCTTAAGTTACAAATCAATCACTACCAAGCACGATCCAATAGAGATACAATTATGATTTAAGCGTCACACATTAACATCTAAAAACTTAACATTTGTGATTTTTGAGATGATGATTATAAAGTTGTTTTAAAAATTATTCAATTATTGGTAATTTGTAACACATATATTTACAATAAATGGTCCAAATGACATTGAAAGAATGAAATAAACATACATTTCCATGATCAAAATGATTGCAAATAAATTGAAAACTGGGGGTTATATTGGATTTTTCTATGTCAAAAATGAAACTATGTCCATGCGTGCATGAACACAATTTAAAAGTAAAGTCAAAGCGATACGAAATAACATCACTGTACATTAAAAACAAGTCATGGACAATTCATTATTTTAATTAAATTATATACAGAATATAACAAAAATACATT
The DNA here is from genome assembly GCA_007657795.1 of Dreissena rostriformis. Taxonomy (NCBI): domain Eukaryota; kingdom Metazoa; phylum Mollusca; class Bivalvia; order Myida; family Dreissenidae; genus Dreissena; species Dreissena rostriformis. The sequence continues at coordinate 45,683 of VMBQ01003858.1, forward strand.
TAGAAAACACCTGGATTTTGAATCCTCACTTTCCTCATAAAAGGTTATTTAAATGAATATTATTTATCGCATCTAAACGTTGAAACATGCCTTAAATAAATAGTTGTGCAAAACACACGAACACTTTAAACGGTAGATCAGGTACCACAATACAATACTCAATAGCTCTTTCACTTCTGTGAAAATATAACAGATGGTTCAATTCAAAATAAATGGTCATATCACATATCCTCATACTCTTTAATGTTCTTGTTGCGTTCTTTAAAAAATAAACGCAATAAAGTGTTTTTCTTGTATTTTTAATTCTGAGAAAGATATGTAATGGTTACAGGTTTTGACACACAATTTATATTATAACCTGAACTGTTATCGTATATAACATACATGTTTGTTCCAAAGAATAACATTTCTAAACTTATATTTAAAATAATTCACACATGAAATCAATAACAAATATGGCCCAAGCTAAGGAAACTAGCACACCCAATACATTTGATCAAACCTTCATTAATACAGATTTATCAAAATTGACAAATTACGTTAATGTCCCTCCCCTTGACCAATATTTGCATCGCTTCCATTTGGCAATTATTTAACTTTTATGTTTTGCTGGTGCGACTGAAGTTTCACTTTACGTGTATTTGAAATGTTGTGTTTTCAACACCAATTTGTGAGAAATTCTAAATATGTATACGTCTAATTTCAATAAATATTTTAATAAGAATATTTTCTTACCAGACTCCAACCATATTTAAGTTATACAATTAAGCCCCACTTTGAGAAAACGGGGTTTGATACAAGTGCGTACAGTATCGTTCCAGATTAGCCTGTGCAGTACGCACAGGCTAATCCGCGACGACCCTTACCGCTTTTATAGTATTTTTGTTTAAAGGAGGACTCTTCTTGACGAAAATCTAGCTAAGACAAAGTTTCGTCCCTGATAAGCATTTGTGAACTTTACATGCAAATCTGGGACGACACTTTAAGCACATGCATTAAACCCCTTTTTCACAGAGCTAGGCTCAATTATTTGTATTTTTATGTTTGCATTAAACAGGTGTAAATCTACTAAACAGAACAATGACAACCCTGTTAGAATTTATTAAAAACCAGACCAGAGATGCTCAATAACAGCATTGCGTATTACAATGGTTTTAAATTGAACATGTATGTATAGATCCTTAAGAGTAAAATATTTATTGAAAAATGTCTTGCATCAATGTATTTGTGATATTTTTTTTTCAATTACTTAATAAATCTTAACAGTCTTTTAAATAATTGCATTATTATGATACAAAAAAGATTTATTAGCCAAAACAAAATCCTGCAATGTAATATTGTATATCGGAAATTACACTTCGCGAATCGGCAATTTGCTATAAAGTTCGTATAAAACTATATTATATACAAATTTGCGAAGGAAATTACTATAACCATTCAAAAATCATATTGCATGTTGCTATAAAGTTGATAGATATTAATAAGAGTTAGTATGAACAGAAAAATCATATTTCAATTACAATTTTAACCCAGTCTGTCATGGTTCAAAGGTCAAGGCGATAGCAATTAAATAGCCGGGCACGATTCCAGAGCCACGTCCAAGAATGCAATGCCAGTTGCCAGGTACTGACGATGTCCGTTGACAATCAGGTTACGGATACATCCCTTATAGGATCCAGTGGCTCTGGCGCNTCATTATGTTTGCGTAAATATTTATTTAATTTGCTCATTTAAAAGCATGAGATAAAAAAGATCTGACACTCGTTGTCATATCATACCTTATCCTATATATATACACAATATGTTACACTATTCTACTATATAATAGGCACGCATGTACATGCCACGTCCGTTCTATATGATTTATTCACAAATACTTCAAACGCAAACACATTATTACACACGGCACGATGACTAAAAGTTTATGTTTAGAACAGGTATACATGTTTACATTTATTACATTAAATTTGATGCGAGCTTGTTGGACGCTGCAACAGATGTTCCTGTCAGGAATATGACAAGGTCATCTCGAAATACAGATGAAACACTCTTGCCCCAGGGTATGGTATTTGTTATGTCTTAAAGTACACCTTTCTGCGTTGTTTGATTTCAGTTCTCAAGGCTACTTATGCTTCTTCAAACAGACGGTATATTTCGATTTTGCATAATTTAGGTCTTATTTGAGTTTTACTTTGACCCTTTGAGTATGACAGCTGTTTTGGGAATGCGCATTTGTTACATGATAAGTAATTTATTTATCATACTTTAAACGAATACAAAACAATGATATGTTTTTTACTGTTTTCAAAGTTAATGATTCACACCAATTCCTTCTATGTGTTCATTTTAAAATTCAATTTAAAATAGTTTATCGAAGTATTATATAAAGTTTGGAAAACATCAAAATCTGAAATTAAAAAAAAGCACAGCTCGCTAGTTTTATAAATAAATAAAAATAAATTTTAATTATTATATTATATTTATACACCATTATAAGGATTGCATATGTGCGAAAAAGCATTGACATTGAAAGTCACTTTAAAAATGTCGAGCATTCAGTGGAATGCCATCTTGGTCAACTAGAATTTGCCTGTCAATGGGGAATGCTAATTAATTGTCGCGAATTTACATCTGCTCTAACTTGTAAACTGCAAAATTGCGAAAGGAAAAGAAACGTATGAACATACATAAATGGTGCTTACAAAAAACAATGTGTTTCCTATTTGATTAATATATATTTTTTTTAAGTAAATGATTTTTCTGAAAATATAGCATGCATTATTTAGGTTGACTTATGCATAAAACAATAACAACACAATTCCAATGTCATGTTACACAACACTACTAATTAAAAGTAAATATGCCCAAAACAACACTCATTTAGTAACTGAGTATATAATGCTCTAACTAATGTAGCTTACAACTATATTTCTGATATTCTTCTAAACAAGCAAAATGTGAAAACTCTGAAAGTACTATCATCATCAGTATTCTGCTATGTGCTACTCACATCAAAGTTGACAGGAGGGACATTGAACTGTTACCATTTCGGTTTTCAAATTATTCAAAACAAAATTAACAATAAACACATTATAGTAACTTATACTAGATTCCACTTTACTCGGGGTTCCATCACCGTCTTCTGGAGTTCATTAACAGCCGTGCTGGTGGGCTAAAGCCAGTGATTGTAAAATCCATGTCTTGGCGGGCCAAAGCCATTGTTTGTAAGATCCATGTCGTTCTCAATGATGAATGTTATTGTTTGAATTTTCATATTGTGTTTATTTTCGTTTCATTTTAGTCACAAGTGTTTAATTGTAATACTGTTTGATACAGAAAACTGTGTTAACAGTTGTCCGTTTATCAGTAACAGTATATTTTGATCAATCTTGATTAGTAAGTAAAGACTGTTTTCAGCAAATGTATTATTTAAATCTATAAATTTGTATTGCAATTATTGTGTTTACTTAGATTTAACATTCTGAGTTGCATAATTGTGCACTTTTGCCTTGTACATAACTATGGAGCTCCATTCTGTTTAGATTTGACTTACAACTAGGTCAGCCATCATTTGATTGAACATTCTCGATCCATATGAAGAATTATTTAACTGCTGGTAACATGGATTAAAACAAAGTGAATGCTTGTTTTCATGTTAAGTTACAAATCAATCACTACCAAGCACGATCCAGTAGAGATACAATTATGATTTAAGCGTCACACATTAACATATAAAAACTTAACATTTGTGATTTTTGAGAAGATGATTATAAAGTTGTTTTATTTTTTTTTCAATTATTGGTAATTTGTAACACATATATTTACAATAAATGGTTCCAAATGACATTGAAAGAATGAAATAAACATACATTTCCATGATCAAAATGATTGCAAATGACTTGAAAACTGGGGGTTATATTGGATTTTTCTATGTCAAAAATGAAACTATGTCCATGCGTGCATGAACACAATTTAAAAGTAAAGTCAAAGCGATACGAAATAACATCACTGTACATTAAAAACAAGTCATGGACAATTCATTATTTTAATTAAATTATATACAGAATATAACAAAAATACATTTAGAAAACACCTGGATTTTGAATCCTCACTTTCCTCATAAAAGGTTATTTAAATGAATATTATTTATCGCATCTAAACGTTGAAACATGCCTTAAATAAATAGTTGTGCAAAACACACGAACACTTTAAACGGTAGATCAGGTACCACAATACAATACTCAATAGCTCTTTCACTTCTGTGAAAATATAACAGATGGTTTAATTCAAAATAAATGGTCATATCACATATCCTCATACTATTTAATGTTCTTGTTGCGTTCTTTAAAAAATAAACACAATTAAGTTTTTTTCTTGTATTTTTAATTCTGAGAAAGATATGTAATGGTTACAGGTTTTGACACACAATTTATATTATAACATGAACTGTTATCGTATATAACATGCATGTTTGTTCCAAAGAATAACATTTCTAAACTTATATTTAAAATAATTCACACATGAAATCAATAACAAATATGGCCCAAGCTAAGGAAACTAGCACACTCAATACATTTGATCAAACCTTCATTAACACAGATTTATAAAATTGACAGATTACGTAAATGTCCCTCCCCTTGACCAATATTTGTATCGCTTCCATTTGGCAATTATTTAACTTTTATGTATTGCTGGTGCGACTGAAGTTTCACTTTATGTGTATTTGAAATGTTGTGTTTTGAACACAAATTTGTGAGAAATTCTAAATATGTATACATCTAATTTCAATAAATATTTTAATAAGAATATTTTCTTACCAGACTCCAACCATATTTAAGCTATACAATTAAGCCCCACTTTGAGAAAACGGGGTTTAATGCAAGTGCGTACAGTATCGTTCCAGATTAGCCTGTGCAGTACGCACAGGCTAATCAGCGACGACACTTACCGCTTTTATAGTATTTTTTTTTAAAGGAGGACTCTTCTTGACGAAAATCTAGCTAAGACAAAGTTTCGTCCCTGATTAGCATTTGTTGACTTTACAGGCAAATCTGGGACGACACTTTAAGCACATGCATTAAACCCCTTTTTCACAGAGCTAGGCTCAATTGTTTGTATTTTTATGTTTGCATTAAAAAGGTGTAAATCTAATAAACAGAAAAATGACAACCCTGTTAGAATTTATACAAAACCAGACCAGAGATGCTCAATAACAGCATTGCGTATTACAATGGTTTTAAATTGTACATGTATGTATAGATCCTTAAGAGTAAAATATTGATTGAAAAATGTCTTGCAACAATGTATTTGTGATTTTTTTTTCAATTACTTAATAAATCTTAACAGTCTTTTAAATAATTGCATTATTATGATAACAAAAAAGATTTATAAGCCAAAACAAAATTCTGCAATGTAATATTGTATATCGGAAATTACACTTCGCTAATCGGCAATTTGCTATAAAGTTCGTATAAAACTATATTATATACAAATTTGCGAAGGAAATAACCATTACCATTCAAAAATCATATTGCATGTTGCTATAAAGTTGATAGATATTTGTTAGTATGAACAGAAAAATCATATTTCAATTACAATTTTAACCCAGTCTGTCATGGTTCAAAGGTCAAGGCGATAGCAATTAAATAGCCGGGCACGATTCCAGAGCCACGTCCAAGAATGCAATGCCAGTTGCCAGGTACTGACGATGTCCGTTGACAATCAGGTTTCGGATACATCCCTTATAGTATCCATTGGCTCTGGCGCCATTCTTGATATCGTCTGAAATGGGAAAACTCCAATATACAACTTATTCTGCCATCATCAAATACAATTTAAAATCTACTCCTGCCAAACATAGCCTAAATAAATAAAAACAATCAAAATATTGTAGAAGAACAATAAAGTATTTACTTTAAATATGTTTACTTATAACAATCCTGTTCATATGAACAACATCCATAATGAAACCTTTTTGATAGATGTTGAAATAAAGAATGATGTTACGTCTTTTACCACGAAATAATCAGATGTGGTTTCCCCACACATATCTGTACATTTTCCACAACGTATAAATAATGCTTAAATGAGCCTCGTTCTGGGAAAATGGGGCCTAATATATGTGCGTTAATTGTCGTCCTAGATTAGCCTGTGCATTATGCACAGACTTATCGGGGATGACAATGTCCACCTTAACTGGATTTTCGTTCAGAAGAGACTTCCTTAAAATTCCATTAAAGTGGAAAGTGTTGTCTCTGATCAGCCTGTGCGGACTGCTAGATCCAAACGTTATAACATCATTTACAAGTATTTATAGATGTACATTCCAAATGGGAGCCATCACGATGCACTAACGATTCAACATATATATGAGTAAGTACAATACCAAAAATATTTATAATTTAATATTAAATTTACTGTATAATGATTAAATCATGAAAATGTAATTCATCACACATACTTGGTAATCCTCCAATATACATCGGGTTGTTGGTGTCCGCTGGTGTGGCTGAGTTTTTGCTAACCTCTGTTACTGGGTTTAGGTCATCCACTTTCAGGGTCAGTGCATTCCTAGTCTTGGTAGCTTCAACAGTTATTATGACGCATTTACATAATTGTGAATTAGGAAAGAGCATATTGCAAATTTAAGTAACATCCAGCAATATTATATACAGGTAATTAAAAGCAATTGAAAGCATTAATACAGTCCAAAACTGTTTTCATAATTGTATTCAGTTGACAAGGCATAACTTAAGAACTAGTGCCCTTAAATTCCAGTTGTCCTGACCAAAAATGTATTTGTCCTAATTTTTAAATGTTAGTTAACATGCTAAGTAAGTTTTCAGTAATTGTACAACAAATATCGAGAATTATTATGAAGAAGTTTAACTTCTTTAATCATTTATGAACACAAAACGACTAGAGGAGTAGTTCCTTAAATTGTCAAATTTGACTATACATAACACATAACAAAGTTACCAAATGACTTACCTTGTAGACAATCCATTTATTATATTACTGCACATGCTGTTGTTACATTCGTTGTATGCGGATTTATAGTTTTTAAGAGCCATTTACTGTGCATAACAAAGATATTCATTTATAATAACATTGAACACTGAGTAGAGCCTCCAAAGAGAGTAAACTGTTTTTAATGAATGTATAAAAAGGGACGCAAGAAAGAATGACGTCATTAAATAAATTATACGGGAAATAACTGTGACAGTGTTTTGAATAAAACTATATGATATACCTCCCTTGTTAACAGAACGGTAAAGTACAGTGGGTAAGTATAAAAATACCACTCACTTTATCGTATAAATGTCAACATTTTAATAGATAATTAAACCAATATTCTTGCTCGTTTAAAGATTTAAGAGAAAAAGAAGACCCTTTTCACTAGTATCATCAGACCAGCAGATCCTTCTTTTACTTGTCCAGACCTGTATCTTGGTTGTCCCGGTCACCGTTTATGTGGAGCCCTGATTTGTAGCCTCCCGTTTCAGGCTACATGCTTCACAACATGATTAAGTAAACAGACGAATACTTTCCCTTGAACAAGGACTTGCTAATATTGCAATCAATTAAAACAGTGGAGAACTCACCAGTGACCGAGTACCAGTTACCATCACATAACTTGTTATTCATGGCTGGGATATTCTTGGCAACGATAGAACCATCTCCGTTGTCAGCGCTGAACCGCAACTGAAGCAATAGCAATATTGTATGTCAACACACCATTGCACTTGAACAGAACATTGCATGAGAACATTAAATTGCATTTATAACATTGCATGTGACATAATATCAACACAACAATACATTTAAACACAACACAATCCCATGTGATCACAACATTACACTTGAAAACAACATCGCATATGATCACAACAGCGCATTGGAACATAAAATGGCATGTAAACACAACATCACATATTAACACAATAGTATATATTAACACAACATCAAATGAGAATACAACATCACATGAGAACACAAAAACATATGTGAACATAATTAGACGACAGATACACTTTTTATTAAGAATTAATATAGTTAAACTTCTTTATCTCAAGGTAGCACCTGGATGACGAAAATGCTGGAGTTATCGAAGGGTTTGAGTTATCAATGTAACCATATCATATTTCCTAAACCTAACTCTTACATGGAAAGAACAACTTAAACGTCAGACTGAGAGACAAACTATCATTCATGGACAGAAATAATTCAAGTTTCAATTATAATGATACCTTATTTTAACAACCTATATTTATTACACCTATTATAATATGTTTTGATGAATATACGCATATTTAAGATAATGCATTGGATAAACATTCAGAGGATACCAATTGCTTTTCACTCTTAATAATATTTTTAAATGACGTTTTGAGAGCATATCCTCATACTCCGTTAGCAGCTATCACACGGTGGAAACGATTTGCCCCTGACTTACAGTCCTAACACAGAGGTGTGAATAACCTCATCGAGTTAAAGAGCGAAAAGTTGAATTATGCATAAGATTAGGAACCGAAATATGCTCTTGTTAACTTTGATCTTTACACTTTTGCGAACTTAAACTTACAAACAATCAATGTAACTGTTAAAGCTGTTAAGTAATTCACACTGCTTGTATGACTTCCCCCTATACCAAAATGTACCACACTTAAACCGGAAACATAAAATCTATTTTATACTATGTATATTATATGTTCCCCATGTTTTATCTATGTATATTTGGGAGTAAAAAAGTATTGTTCTGTTCTTCAGTAATCAAGTTATCAATGCTCGACTTAAAGCTGGCAATTTCTTACCACAATTCCATTGATTTGGCCAGGATTAAAGGATTTATTAAAATTACAGTAGATAATCAAGTTATCGATGCTACAGTTAAATAAGTTAACCTGTAATTATGTTTATTACTAAGTGTTTGTTCGGTGATTTTGACCTGTTTCTTATTTGCTTTGCATCAATGGGGGACAGCTTTTAGATGATTAGATTAACCTCTAGATTGGTACCGATATAAAAGTTGACGACACACGACAAACATAGACATAGACATAGACATGTTTATTAAGTAATATAGGCCACCGGCCCAAAATACAGCATTTACGAAATATATCAGACAGAGTGATACATAATCATATAATCATACATTTTAGAACATTTAAGCAAAAAAGAAAAAAGTTTCTGAAATAATACACATGATTAAATTGTTAGATAGAGCATTACAACAATATATTCAAGTATGTATGTTTAAAATTTCTTTTCTTCTCACAAGCGACTTATGCAAAAACTTAGCAATCCTTATTATATTATGTTCATCTTTTAAGCATAAGATAGCATAAAACATTTGATGAGATCGGTGTCTTAACCAGTCAGGTTTGAAGAATGTTTGCCTAAATGTTTCGTATTCATTACATTCAAAAAAGAAATGATATTCATCTTCAACTACGCTTATATTATTTTTTACACATAATGGACAAAATCTTAAATGTCTATCTATTGATAAATGTCGACCTTTTTCAATCATGAGATCATGCGCTGAGCAACGAAAACTTGACAAAGTTTTCCTTAAAACAAAAGACAAATTTATATTCAGATATGGTTCACAGTACAAATCAGTTTAAAAAAATCTATAATGCAATGCTTTAGGAGAATTATCAATTTTTGATTTCCATACTTGAAAATAACAATCTTGTAATCGTGTTTTGAACAGATGTATAAAGTTGTCTTCATGCCCAACACCTTGAGCAAACCAAACATAACCAAATCCATAACTAAATAGTAATTCTCTGATATGACTAGCCCATGTCCTTCTACCTGCATCATCTAAATCTTTTAACATTTTATAACACTGGTTCGGGTATCTATGATTTTCCATACGGGTGATTTTCAACCAGAACTTGATGCAATTTGACATATATGTTATACATAAAGGCAGTCTACCACATTCTCCTAAAGCTAAGATATCAGGTGTGTTTTGCGGTAAATTACAATATTGTTTACAAAATTGTATTTGTACTTTTTCAATTTTATCTACATATGAATAGCCCCATATTTCGGACCCGTAACAAAGTATAGGTTTAATCATGGCATCAAAAACTTTAAAAATATCTACAGAACTTAAATGACCAAATTTACGTTGATATCGAAATATACAAGCAATTGATTTTATACTTTGCAATGCTAACATTTCTTGAGTTTTTGACCAAAGAAGTTTTGGCGTTAAATAAACACCAAGATATTTATAAGATGAGACAATATCAATGTTTTCTCCACAATATGTCCATTTTTCAATTTGTTTAACAACACCGCCATTTCTAAATACGATGATTTTTGTTTTATCAAGATTGATTTTCATATCAACAGATTTACAGAATGTTTCAATTAAATTAATTTGCCTTTGCAGACGTATGATGGTATCAGAGAAACTGGAAACATCGTCAGCAAACATTAAAGCAATTAACTCATTTATATCTTCAGAGACATATATACCATGATCACATTTTGAGTGCAGATATGTAACTAAGTCATTTATGAAAATAGAAAAAATTATGGGACTGGCCATACAGCCCTGCCTGGTACCAATATTACATGGGAAAAATTCCGTCAATCTGTTATNTATAATGATTAAATCATGAAAATGTAATTCATCACACATACTTGGTAATCCTCCAATATACATCGGGTTGTTGGTGTCCGCTGATGTTGCTGAGTTTTTGCTAACCTCTGTTACTGGGTTAAGGTCATCCACTTTCAGGGTCAGTGCATTCCTAGTCTTGGTAGCTGCAACAGTTATTATGACGCATTTACATAAATTGTGAATTAGGACAGAGCATATTGCAAATTTAAGTAACATCCAACAATATTATATACAGGTAATTAAAATCAATTGAAAGCATTAATACATTCCAAAACTGTTTTCATAATTGTATTCAGTTGACAAGGCATAACTTAAGAACTAGTGCCCTTAAATTCCAGTTGTCCTGACCAAAAATGTATTTGTCCTAATTTTTAAATGTTAGTTAACATGCTAAGTAAGTTTTCAGTGATGGTACAACAAATATCGAGAATTATTATGAAGAAGTTTAACTTCTTTAATCATTTATGAACACAAAACGACTAGAGGAGTAGTTCCTTAAATTGTCAAATTTGACTATACATAACACATAACAAAGTTACCAAATGACTTACCTTGTAGACAATCCATTTATTATATTACTGCACATGCTGTTGTTACATTCGTTGTATGCGGATTTATAGTTTTTAAGAGCCATTTACTGTGCATAACAAAGATATTCATTTATAATAACATTGAACACTGAGTAGAGCCTCCAAAGAGAGTAAACTGTTTTTAATGAATGTATAAAAAGGGACGCAAGAAAGAATGACGTCATTAAATAAATTATACGGGAAATAACTGTGACAGTGTTTTGAATAAAACTATATGATATACCTCCCTTGTTAACAGAACGGTAAAGTACAGTGGGTAAGTATAAAAATACCACTCACTTTATCGTATAAATGTCAACATTTTAATAGATAATTAAACCAATATTCTTGCTCGTTTAAAGATTTAAGAGAAAAAGAAGACCCTTTTCACTAGTATCATCAGACCAGCAGATCCTTCTTTTACTTGTCCAGACCTGTATCTTGGTTGTCCCGGTCACCGTTTATGTGGAGCCCTGATTTGTAGCCTCCCGTTTCAGGCTACATGCTTCACAACATGATTAAGTAAACAGACGAATACTTTCCCTTGAACAAGGACTTGCTAATATTGCAATCAATTAAAACAGTGGAGAACTCACCAGTGACCGAGTACCAGTTACCATCACATAACTTGTTATTCATGGCTGGGATATTCTTGGCAACGATAGAACCATCTCCGTTGTCAGCGCTGAACCGCAACTGAAGCAATAGCAATATTGTATGTCAACACACCATTGCACTTGAACAGAACATTGCATGAGAACATTAAATTGCATTTATAACATTGCATGTGACATAATATCAACACAACAATACATTTAAACACAACACAATCCCATGTGATCACAACATTACACTTGAAAACAACATCGCATATGATCACAACAGCGCATTGGAACATAAAATGGCATGTAAACACAACATCACATATTAACACAATAGTATATATTAACACAACATCAAATGAGAATACAACATCACATGAGAACACAAAAACATATGTGAACATAATTAGACGACAGATACACTTTTTATTAAGAATTAATATAGTTAAACTTCTTTATCTCAAGGTAGCACCTGGATGACGAAAATGCTGGAGTTATCGAAGGGTTTGAGTTATCAATGTAACCATATCATATTTCCTAAACCTAACTCTTACATGGAAAGAACAACTTAAACGTCAGACTGAGAGACAAACTATCATTCATGGACAGAAATAATTCAAGTTTCAATTATAATGATACCTTATTTTAACAACCTATATTTATTACACCTATTATAATATGTTTTGATGAATATACGCATATTTAAGATAATGCATTGGATAAACATTTAGAGGATACCAATTGCTATTTACTCTTAATAATATTTTTAATTGACGTTTTGAGAACATATCCTCATACTCCGTTAGCAGCTATCACACGGTGGAAACGTTTTGCCCCTGACTTACAGTCTTAACACAGAGGTGTGAATAACCTTATCGAGTTAAAGAGCGAAAAGTTAAATTATGCATAAGATTAGGAACCGAAATATGCTCTTGTTAACTTTGATCTTCACAATTTTGCGAACTTAAACTTACAAACAATCAATGTAACTGTTTAAGCTGTTAAGTAATTCATACTGCTTGTATGACTTCCCCCTATACCAAAATGTACCACACTTGAACCGAAAACATAAAATGTATTTTATACTATGTATATTATATGTTCCCCATGTTTTATCTATGTATATTTGGGAGTAAAAAAGTATTGTTCTGTTCTTCAGTAATCAAGTTATCAATGCTCGACTTAAAGCTGGCAATTTCTTACCACAATTCCATTGATTTGGCCAGGATTAAAGGATTTATTAAAATTACAGTAGATAATCAAGTAATCGATGCTACAGTTAAATAAGTTAACCTGTAATTATGTTTATTACTAAGTGTTTGTTCGGTGATTTTGACCTGTTTCTTATTTGCATTGCATCAATGGGGGAAAGCTTTTAGATGATGAGATTTACCTCTAGACAAACAATGCACAATAAACGCCATTTAACTCTGGACGTTACATGCTCGGGTGAGCTAAAAAGCAAGTGGCTCTCACTCCAGTAAAATCAATAGTGAACAAAGAGAAATAAATGATCAGCTTTAGTATCGGGAACTTCCACAAGTTTAAGAGAGTCTGTCAGATTTTGGTTTTCTTCTCTGGAAATTATTATTTTAGCTAGTAAGAGAAGCTCATAATATCATACATTGCCACTAAGTGCTAACCTCCCCTTCCACCAGCCCCGCAATGCTTACCTCCCTTTCCAAAAGCCTCTCAGTGTTAACCTCCCCTTCAACCAGCCCCTCAGTGATAACCTACCCTTTCACTAGCCCCTCACTGCTTACCTCCCCTTCCAACAGCCCCGCATTGCTTACATCCCATCCACCAGCCCCTCAGTGCTTACATCCCCTTCCACCAGCCTCTAAGTGCCTACCTCCCTTTGCACCAGCCCCTCAGTGATAACCTCCCCATCCACCAGCCCCACAGTGCTTACCTTCCCTTCCACCAGCCCCTCACTGTTTACATCCCCTGCCACCAGCGACTCAGTGCTCACCTCCCCTTCCACTTGCCTCTCAGTGCTTACCTCCCCTTCTTAAGGCCCCTCACTGCTTAACTCCCCTTCCATCAGCTGCTCAGTGCTTACCTCCCCTTCCACCATCTCCAGTAGTACAAAGTTCCCCTCGTCTCCGTGCACTGCAAATATTGTGCCATCCAGACTGCGGGGTCGTATATCGACCTTCACCTCGAGATCTCGACCAACGTTGAAGTTGTTTACTGAAAGCACAGAAATGTTAATTGTAGTAAGAAAACGTGCGCGATATGCAGAAATGACAGATAAATTGCCAAATCATGTTATTGGATATTACTTAACTTTCACCTATCATTATGGAATATACATTGATATTGCATTTATTGTTAAATTGAATAACATGAAGATTAATTGATTGTGTATTAATGATTAAATATGTTGTTTAATATTTCCCTTTACAATAACTATAACTAGTTGGTTTTTCTTTCTTTGTACGTCGGTTTGTTAATGAATTTGTTAAATAACAAAAACTTGTGATATGCTAAAGTTTATCAAGTATTTGTACCTGTTTTTTCTTCTTGATATTTGAAAATACAACATTGCAAAGAGAATTGATATCAACTATCCCAGTGTGGGATGTTTTTCAGGGATGTTTTTTTTTATCAGCCAACACAGCGGATCAAAACCGATAAATGACAACGTGTGTTCAACAACTGGGAAAACGAGTAACTGTGCTTTTATTAGAGACAAATACAAACACAATGTCTTTATTGACATACAAATGGACAAGTTAATTGGCATGTGACAAACAGGACCCGAATTACCACAGACACATGTAACACACACATTAGCGACTGACAAAACGGAAATTCCGTTCTTCCTTTATTTTAAAGAAAAAAATCTATAAATTCCATATCCACGATATTAACAATAACACGAACAACAATAACAATTCATGCAGACGAATATAATTGATTTTGCAGTTATCAAAAATCTCACAATGCACAGGCGTTACTAACCCTGCTGTACATATCCACCCTGGCTATAGAAGTATGTGCCCGGCTCAGTGATGTATCCCTGGGCTTCCTCATTTGAGCAGGCAACCACGCCTGTGGAGAAGGGAGGCAATCCAAAGTCTGCATTGTTCAGCTTGATTTGTGCAATACAGCCCACAAAATTGGTACTCATGCCCTGCATAAACATAACAGCAATTATAAACTAGAGCTATCAATGTGGATCATTAAGTCCAGAATTAAAATATAGTTGGTTTTCCAACCCAAACCCATCCTAATGAAGAGCTGTCAATGGGGTGCATGAAATCACCACAGAAATAATTTTGTTGAGGGCATAGGAAGATCAGTTTTAAAAACTGATTTTCCAACAATGCAAGCTTCATACCTATGAAGTTTCACCTTGATATCTTATATGATAGTCCCAGATATACCCAGGACACGATTTCAGCATGGCGATTACTGTGAAATTATCAAAGCAGGAGTTAAGGCTCTTAAGAAATCATTCATATTTATCTTCCCTATGAAATGTTTAAATGATACATTGTATAGTTTGTAAGATAAGTCCCATTTAATATTTTAATGTAATAAATTAACAAAGGGTAATACTTATTAAATCATGGAGCAAGAGGTACGGTTCGTGTGTGTTTGGCGATCTTTTTTTTGTAGTTTTCAAGACATCCTCAGTACACAATTTAAATTGAATCATTAAAAAGGACAATTGGTTTAAAAATACGTAAGCAAGAAATATAGTTCCTCTGCATTGTACATCTCTATAATGAGATCTAGCTATCTATAAAGTTTCACGTTCTTCCTTTTTTACTTTTCCAAATATGCACCTAACAAAATTTAAAGCCTCTACCACAAACAATAAAAATGAGCCTTTTGTATTATGTTAAATCTATGTTACATGAGCGCATCTAACGTTAGAAGTGTGGCTATTGCTATAAGGAACACTGATTATTTATATGTTAACTTTATTTTATGAAATATATTACGAATTTTTCGTTGATTTTGAGCGTTATATAGGCTTAAAGTAGCACATTAACAAAGGACAACACCTCTAAAACAGGAGAGCAATGTTTATGGTTAATCGGCACTGCACAACTCTTAAACGAGATCTACCTCAACGGATGAAGTTTCAAGTTAATACCTCTAATTGTTTTCGAGATATGGTTCGGACAAAATGTATTTGTTTAAAGATGGAGGTGTCTTAACTATTTATAAAGCTTTTTGAATTCAAAAGAACAGTGCAATATACCGCAAGATTGGCAATGACTGTGCCATTGCCTTCAGTGACGTTGATGCCACCAAAATAATATGGTGCTCTCACGTTGATGGACCTTGATCTACCCGCAGACACTGTAATTCCCACCTGCTTCCCATCAACAATCAACACACCTTCTTGCTGGTTCCTTCTTGCTGAAACCTGCAAAACAACGGTTGAGTTATATGACCCGCATTATGGGAAAACTGGACATCATGCATTTGCGTAAAGAATCATCCCATCAGAGGACCTACTTTGTGAAGTGCTGGACTCCCAATCACAGGAAAAGCTAGCCCAATTTTATGGAGTGTTGGACTACCAATCAGAGGGCCAGCTAGACCAATTTGTGGATTGCTGTACCAAACACCAATCACAAGGCCAGCTAGCCCAATTTGTGGAGTGCTGGAATAACAATCACAGGGCCAGCTAGCCCAATTTGTAGAGTGCTTGACTACCAATCAGAAGAAAAGCTAGCCCAATTTTTGGAGTGCTGGACTACCAATCAAAAGGCCAGCTAGCCCAATTTGTGGAGTACTGGACTACCAATCACACGGCCAGCTAGCCCAATTTGTGGAGTGCTGGACTATCAATCAGAAGGCCAGCCAGCCCAATTTGTGGAGTACTGGACAACCAATCAAAAGGCAAGATAGCCCAATTTGTGGAGAGCTGGACTACCGATCAGAAGGCCAGCTAGACCAATTTGTGGAGTGCTGGACTACCAATCCGAAGGCCAGCTAGCCCAATTTGTGGAGTGCTGGACTACCAATCAGAAGGCCAGCTAGCCCAATTCGTGGAGTGCTGGACTACCAATCACAGGGCCAGCTAGCCAAATTTGTGGAGTGCTGGACTACCAATCAGAAGGCCAGCTAGCCCAATTTGTGGAGTGCTGGACTACCAATCAGAAGGCCAGCTAGCCCAATTTGTGGAGTGCTGGACTACCAATCAGAAGGCCAGCTAGCCCAATTTGTGGAGTGCTGGACTACCAATCACAAGGCCAGCTAGACCAATGTGTGGATTGCTGGAATACCAATCACAAGGCCAGCTAGACCAATTTGTGGAGTGCTGGACAACAAATCACAAGGCCAGCTAGCCAAATTTGTGGAGTGCTGGACTACAATCAGAAGGACAGCTAGCCCAATTTGTAGAGTGCTGGACTACCAATCAGAGGGCTGGCTAGCCAAATTTGTGAAGTGCTGGACTACCAAGCACAGGGCCACTAACCCAATTTGTGGAGTGCTGGACTACCATTCAGAGGGCCATCTAACCAAATTTGTGGAGTGCTAGACTACCAATCAAAGGGCCGGCTCGCCCAATTTGTTGAGTGCTAGACTAACAATCAGAGGGTCGGCTATCCCAATTTGTGGAGTTCTGGACTACCAATCAGAAGGCCGGCTATAACAATTTTTAGAGTACTTGACTACCAATCAGAGGGCCAGGTAGCTCAGACGGCCAGCTAGCCCAATTTGTGGAGTGCTGGACGACCAATCAGAAGGCAGGCTAGCCCAACTTGTGGAGTACAGGACTACCAATCAGAAGGCAGGCAAGCCCAATTTGTGGAGTGCTGGACTGTCAATCAGAGGACCATCTAACCCAATTTATGGAGTGCAAGACTACAAATCAGATTGCCGGCTGGCCCAATTTGTGGAGTGCTTGACTACCAACCAGAGAGCCGGCTAGCCCAATTTGTGGAATGCTGGACTACCAATCAGAGGACCTACTAGCCCGATTTGTTGAGTGCAGGGCTAACAATCAGAGGGGGGTGCTAGCCCAATTTCTGGAGTGCTGGACTACCAATCAGAGGGCCGGCTAGCCCGATTTGTGGAGTGCTTGACTACCAATCAGAGGGCCTGCTAGCCCAATTTGTGGAGTTCTGGAGTTCGCCCTTTATCTCATATTCATGCAGTTGACGGTTACTTCCACAAGCATGTGCACTCATTGCTGATAATTCAGTTAACCCATAAAGTGTGAGTAGGTACTTGTTGCAATCAACATCAAATACATATGCTTAAATTAGACAACAATTTCCAAGCTACATTATATAACAAGATATGTGTCTATAGGGCACTGATGCCCCCTATGTCCACTTTTGTCTCAAAACTTCATATTTGTTTAAAAAAAATCAACCTTGATCTGAAAGTCATGAAGGTAGAATCACACTCCAAAAATCAGGTAATTATATGAAAGTCCAAGGCCGTAACTTCTTCAAACATCAATGGGCCTGAGAAAGTCTCACACTTGATCTGAAAGTCATGTAGATAGACTACAATGATAATAATAATATCTACAAGCGTTTAGCAAAAAGTCCGGAAAACGATTATTGAAGAGAAAATCCAAGGCCCATAACTTCGTCAATAATCAACGGAACAGAACGAAACTTTAAATCAATCTGTATCTCATGCAGGTAGACTCACTTACCGAAAATCATGTACTTACAGAATGCCATTTTTCATCATTGTAGGTTTTAGCTGACTTGATTATACCAATGCCTGATCCGCAGTCAAACGTGTATTGGATCATTCCATTTATCAAAATCATAGACAGGTGTTCAACATGTTTCGTGTCGGCGAGGTAAAATATAACCCCATTTTCCTCTGTGGTTCTAAAGTCCAGACTGAAAAATGATCTGCAAAACAAAAAGAAATAAGTATGTTTTATTATATAATGTTTATTCTTGCTATCAATTGGCAAGCAATTGTAAGCCATGATTTGCAACATCATAAAGATATAGTTCAACAGTTAATTTCGTTTAAAATAAGCATAATTGTTATTTACACCACTAGATATGCAGGTTTGACAGCGCTTGAGAACGCTGACCAGACGACTTACAAAGCCATTAACACGTTACCCAGCGATGATCAAAATCATTCCTATATACTCAACTTTGCGCTCAATGTTAAGAGTACACAAGTTTGTTGTCTATGTGACAAACATAATTATCCAAACCAGAAGAAATGACTTTCCATAAATTAAGAACATTAATACTCTAAGTACAGACAATCTACCAAAAGCATTTTCCAAAAATTGACATGCATTGTGATCTCAGATGTTCGCCATTTCTGACAAAAAAAATGAAGCCAACCCAGACCTGATTCTGATGTTTTCTGGCAGGTGTTCAAACTCGAGCCGGCTGACTGGGTACGTTCCAAAGTAGTATCCATGTTGGTTTTCGACTGGGAGTTTCTGTTGCNTAAACGCAAAAATTGTTCATTATTTGATTATATATAGTGTTTCTAGACGTTACATGAATAAATCTCTAAAAATAAGAAAAACATCCCATGGGTAAAAAATGTCTATGGGGAATGAAATCCCATGGGAAAAAAAATGCTCTGGGAAAGGTAATTTTAACCCCCCCCCTTCTAAAAAAAATGAAAGAAATGGAAACATTATATAAAAACCATTCATAAATGCATGCGTAGTGAATTGTATAAATTTATATATAAAATGATCAATCTACTTGCTGTATTTATATTGTGTATATCGTTATGTCACATTTTTTCGGGATGTACTTTCGATTTCACATCGCGAAATTTTATTACCGAATATACTGAAAATATGAACTTTTTTCAAGTAATGTAATATACCAGTCGTGATATTTTAATCAATATAAAATAATAATTGTAAACAAATACGGTATTTTAGAACTTTTCTTTTTTCGTCATTCGTGGTTTACAGTCCCTTTAAGTTGAGCTCACAAAATAACTGTGTCTTAAATATGAAACTCTTAAAAAAGTTTTTAATTATGTAGCCCCTCATTTTATGCCCTTTTAACAGGACTTCACATGCTATAAAAATATGACACGTTATATGAATTTAGCCCAACATTTCAAAGAAAACTGGACACACAATTTAACTTAAACCTTGAATTAAAATATGATAAGCTCTTACCGGGCAGTTTAGGGCAGTTAAGTTCGTCAGCCCCATTATCGCAGTCCTTAATCCCATCGCACACCTCATACGGGTCAATGCAATACCCGTCCGGGCACATAACAGCACAGTCTGTTTAAAAGAATACAATGTCTAGTTTAACTAATAAACAATACGCCATGCCAAAAATAATGAATTTGTTCAAATTTACACAAAACAGTAAAACAACGTCCACATACGGTTAAAATAATAATATATATATATATTATAACCGTATGTGGAAGGTTTTACTGTTTTGTGTTAATTTAAAAACAAATGCAAGTTTGCGCAAATAAACAAATAAAATCCATAATTAAATCAGCAATACATAATGACAACTACAACGATAACAACAGCAAACAATACTATCTTCAATGATACAAATAGACTGCTTTATCTCGCGATTTATGTGGTGGCATTCCCGTGCACACGAAATCTCGGTCAACTTGATCCACAATCGGATTTTTAGCAAAACCTAGAACGGATCAAATCATTCTTCGGAGGTTTACTCTGCTTCGAATTAATGACTGTTTGCAACAAATGTCAGGCCATTTTCGGAAAACGTCAAACCTTTGTGAGGACGTTGATGAACGCGTACCTGAGGTTGGGCAGTTGACCTCATCCGATCCGTCCTCACAATCGTTACTTCCGTCACAGACCTGCGTCTGAAGAATGCACGTGTCGTCCGTGCACGAAGCCTCGCACAGTTTAGGTTCAGGTGTAGGTTCAGGTGTAGGTTCAGGTGTAGGTTGAGGTGTAGGTTCAGGTTCAGGTTGAGGACCTGTAAACATAGCAGTGAGGTTTACTTGTTTTACATGGTCCTTTAAGAAGAACATCACTTGCTATTGTCAATTATGCCTAATGGTCCGTACGAATATATGTTTGATGTAAAAGTCTTTATAATTTGTGTTACCCCCGTCGCCAAATCAGTTTCGTCATCAGGGATATAATTGACCCACAGGCTGTAAACGACCATTAGATGATGTTTCATTCCAAATTTGTAGTTGCAGAGAGACATATTAGGTTTTCCATTTTTAACATTTATGTATAGCCCTGTTGACCTAAACATGCACCAGACGTAAAGATTTGATCCACCCAAGGATCATTCCCGTGGAAATCTTCCGAGCTGTATACAAATTGATGTATTTTGGAACAAAATGTTGACGACGGACGACATACGACGATGGACGCTGAACAGACACTCGACACTTTAACACACATTGAGCAATCTATGCTCAATCAATTAAACACTATATTTAGTTTAACAAAGTAGGGGATTCATTTACGTTTATGGAATGTTCTCCTACACAATATTTCGTTGTATAGTCAAAATTAAATTACAATATGACCTGGAAAATAAACTGGAAAAAAAATTTGATATCTCATACAAGCAATTTATGTTTTTATGTGTATGTTTTTCTTTAATTATTCACAATACATGAACACTATTTATAAGAAATATTCAGTACAGAATCGAAATGAAAACAGGATTAAAATGAATACGAAAAATGATGGATTTTTTTAACACGATTAAACGCAAAAATTGTTCATTATTTGGTTATATATAGTGTTCCTAGAAGTTACATGAATAAATCTCTAAAAATAAGAAAAACATCCCATGAGTAAAAAATGTCTATGGGGAATGAAATCCCACGGGAAAACAAAAAATGCTCTGGGAAAGGTAATTTTACCCCCTCCCCTTCTAAAAAAAATGAAAGAAATGGAAACATTATATAAAAACCATTCATAAATGATCACAAAAAGCATTTTATCGCATTTTATCGCATATTTTTATCTAGAATAATCAAAAGGAATACGCTTGTTTTCGAAATTTCGGTTTCGAAAAGTATTTCTGTTGGTCGTTTTAAACGAAAGTAGTAAATAAATAATAAGATTTAAGTCTCTCAAGAATATTGAGCAGATATTAGTTAACACAACACAATTGCTGTAAGGTTGCATTTATTACAACAAAATAGGCAAAATTCTACTGACAGAAGAAATTCTCGTCGATAAATTACTGCACTAAAAATAGCTTTAAAGTGATGTGAAACTGAAGAAACAAGACAGACAATGTGTTGTGGATAATTGTATAAAAAGCAGCTAACGCTCGTCTTTTCACATTTAAGAGTAAATTGATCCAATATTTTGTCTAACGATTGCTACCTTGAATTCGCCAAAGACTGTTATTTACAAACTAGTGAGAATACCGAATGTGTGGATATCCACGTAAACGGATGTAGCGATGCAATTGATAACACTTTTAAATTGGACCGTTAACAGATTTTGTATTTTCTCAAACATTGAATTATCCCGAGACGCAAATATGTTTTATTAATAATATTAACGCCGCCTTAAGTAAGTTTGTCGTATTTATAGACAATATTTGAACCCCGTTATTTGCACGAAAACATGCACGAAAACCAGATCATATTAGTTACGCACATATATATGGTAACACCTGTTTCAAGAATTCCGATGACAATGTATATCACAATATACCTGGTTTATTCACAAACAAAAACATTTCATCATACTTAATGCGCCACAACGTAGTTGCATGAAAACATTGTTCTGATGTTGTGGCGCCTTAATCAGCATCCTTGCCATGCTAAACATAAACTGATAATTAAGCCATAATTGGCTTGTCTGTGAGTTCTGGACAAGTTAATAATTTTTCTTCTCTGTCACCGTCTCGAGTTTGATCAAATTCTCAGAGCATGTAGCATATGCTAGCTTCGTCGCGCCCCTAAAAGGGAAGAGTAAAACTCCTCGACATGATCTAGCAGTATCTGAATTACGGTACTTCATATCATAATAACTATTTAGCATACTGTGCAATGTTGAATTGTGCAAGACATTAAATTGCATTAATTGTTGCTATTATTGTATACTCAACGCTATTGTGCAGAAAACACTACCCTTTTTTATACTACGTCAAGTTTTTTTCACATATATTTAAGATGTAAAATAGTTAGTTCATATCCGTTAACTTTGATTGAGGATAATGTGGGCGAAATATCAAATAAATAATGCACTACGAATCAAATATGTATTCGTATATTTAATAATATTTCGTAAAATAAAAAAAATGATTACAATTCATGTTATATCAGTCAACTACAAGTACATACATGTGTGCGACATCAAAACATGTTTTGATAATATTGCCCTTTGTGACTCCTTACAGAGCTTTTACTTTCCACTGATGGACCTGTCAGGGGAGAACACTCAGTTAGAGGACAATCACTACTGCTGCGCAGAGTGTAACAACCATTGGCAAAGGCGAGCTTGAAATGTGTCCACGTGATCAGCCGTGCTGTAGCGGAATGACGGAGACTTTGACTGACAACTGCCCAGGGTGATGGCTTCAACGATTCAAGGTATGCAAGCATTCCCTGCCTTTTCGATGTTGCCTGTCTTAAGCTTTAGGGGACCTCCAACAAAATATTCACCCGCTTGTCATAATCCAAAAATCGACTCAAGTCCAAACTATGGCGTTTGGCATAACAATCATCACGTTTGAGTCAAAGGTTATGGACTTATGTGTAACATTATTAACTTACATTATGTCGGATGATCTTAATGTGTTCTTTGGTCCCGAAACCTAGGTATAAACACCAAGATCATCAAATTTGAGTGGATAATTACATGCACATAGTTATGATCATTACCAGGTTTTGGTGGCCATTTTGCTGGCCATCTTAAAAACAACTTTCCGGAGATCCGATTATGGTAAACTTTCGATATAAAGGACAGTCCACCCTACCAGGATCAGTAAAAATACCTTATGTAGCTATTTGTGGTAGTTGATAGTGTCTTATTCATATAATACATACCTTACTATATATAGTAACACATTAGTATAGTTGTTCATGCCATTATCACCATTGCGGGGGCATTTTCCTCTAAATAACGGCCCGACTCTTCGGGTTAAAGTTTCAAAAAGACCGTGATAAAAACACACACTTACCCGTTGTTAGTTGAAGTTTGGATATTTGTTCTTGTTCAATCGTAGCTATCTGAGCTTTTGATTTATCTGCTGCTTCTTTCATCTCTGACTGCTTCTTTTCCAGTTGTTCGACCCGTTCAACAACAAAATCAGTCCGTGATTGGAATTTCGCTACAACTCCGGACATTTCAACTCGCAATGCGTCATCAGCACTCATCAACTCATTAACATTCTTCTGTATCGTCATGATCAAATCAAATCTTGACTGGGATGCCGCCTTTTCCTGCTCAAGTCCACGTGTCAACAGGTTCGTCCTTCTCCTGAACTCGGCCGATGCGACATCTTTCACATGACTGGCTATATTATCGAGTCTCCGCTCAATTGAGACCAACTTCTCACTGAATGTAGCCACATCATTTATTATCTGTTCAAGTAAAATGAACTGATTATTAATCGTAGCCACAGACGCCATGAGATCCTGGAGCTGTTTGGCAATTGCATTATCTGCAGTCCTCATATAAAAAGTTATATCATCTAATCTTGTATTCAGGTTGTACACCGTGTCCCTTGTTTGTTCACAGTTTCCACTCCTGACCAGAAGAATGACTAATCCAAGCAAAAACACCAACCCATGCATATTTCTTTTCTCTTTTATCAATCTATACGCTGGAACAATCGAATGGTCTTGAATCGCGTAACTAAACATACTTTCTGTTTCTCTCAAACAATCTGCCTAGTATGTCGTGTGTCAACTTATTTTTTAGAGGCTGCTTGTTATAAAAAGGAAGTTACTTGTTAAATGTCATTATGTTTTTTCAAGCATCAAGTACTTGTAAACTGAATGAGGTCACGAATGTTTCTCCACAAATTACGAGTTCACTTAATCAGTGCAGTTAGTTTTAAACATTCATTCTCGTCGAAACCGAATGTGATAGTTTAAATCAATTGTAACGCCCTGTTATTGCTCAAAGAAGTGTCGCTGTGCTGCAGTGAAATATACAGCTTGTAAAGTATGCCCACTTAAAGAGTACTTAATACAGCGGGCGCATAATAACATTTACGAGAATCATAAGGTCATGACATTTATTTATATTTATTGCATTATTACAAAGGCAATTTTAAAAGATTTCGTGAACAATGCTTTTAAAACGAAACATCGATATGCGACATGCTAGTATCAAATTTACACGAACACGTATGCCGTATTTTAAAAAGCAAACATTTTATTAAAACAAAAAGTTATCTTATTTTGACAAATGAAAAATTGTGTTCAGAATTGTACATACAAATCCAATTTTTGAGCTTTTTTTGTTTGCTTTTTGCATCAATTTTAATCAGTTTAACTGCATGAGTAGCAATGTAGAGGATACCAAAATCAAGTAAATTATATTTAATTAACACAGATATTTCATGTTTACAATGGCTGAGCGTTAACTGTCGATTGAAATATTAAGCAGATACAAGTGGGGCCAGGTTTTAAGTGGACATTTTAAATACACGCCTATTGCCGTAACAGTCTTGCCTTGTTTGAAGGCAACTTAAATTGCATTATGCAAATTATAATACCCTGGACATCCTGACAAACCTTAAGCATAACAAATTAAGTATCTTAACATAGGTTAATAACAGCTCACAAACGTTATTTTATTTACCATTCGTTTACCTTGTAAAATAACATGAACACAGTTTTTAAGTGCCTTTAACTAAAAAAAAAAATCAACAAATAAAGCATTCCTGAAAATTAACTTAATATGTTTAATGAACTTTCTTTCTTCTTACTTCTTTCTCTCGGTTCGAGAACACATTCTTTTAAAGAAAATAAATAAGCGATTAATGCTTTTTTTCTGTAAAAGCTGTTCAAACTGGTCATCCTGACGTACAGCTGTAGTCAGAGCGAGCCAGCTGACCGCGTACACAAAAAGTAGATAAGCTTCTGTCAAAAAGATGTGATAGCACACCCTTCGCAATAGAGCTCGCAAGGCGCTGGCGAACAATATCTACAACGATGTAATGGCAAAACCGTCGAAATGAACAAGATCTACAAAGCAGGTGCAGAAAATTGTGACATTGAAACTAGGATGGTGAACGCAGAGCTTACAGCGGGGTTTTCATGAGGACAAGGTGACCGTTCAGCGCAGTGTATACAACGTCCGGTCGCCCTTTGAAATCATTCGGGAAGACACAGGAACAGCTAGATTTATACATGTAGATAGACGAAACGTTTTA
Source organism: Dreissena rostriformis (assembly GCA_007657795.1). Lineage (NCBI taxonomy): Eukaryota > Metazoa > Mollusca > Bivalvia > Myida > Dreissenidae > Dreissena > Dreissena rostriformis. The sequence continues at coordinate 71,802 of VMBQ01003858.1, forward strand.
CGGTCTTGACACAGTTTTTAAACGAAATACGTTATCAGATGAAAACCTCTCATTATAGTATCGGCCTGTAAAACAGATTTTAGAATATTTATGTATAGAAACGAGGTGTAGTGGCTGAATTGAATCTTTGTGTAAATGTCAATAAAACAGTGATTGCTATTTAAAACAAATAATTGGCAAATACAATAATGGTAACATTTTTAAGATGAAAGAATTAACAACTGTATTGAACTTTCTAAAACCAATTCTCAGCCATGGTTACAAAGTTTGGAATTAAATAAATGTATACAGATTGGGAATTCATATTGATGTTTCTAATATTGTAAGCAAGTGTTAGTTGTCCAGTCGGACACTCGAAAATAAAAATGTATTTTGAAGTAGGGCTTCTAACAATAAGTGCAGACTTCATGTATAAAAATATCGGTTAAACGTTAATAATCGGATGATATAAAATGTATAAAGAAAATTTATTATTTGTTATAACGGTATATTGGTGTATACACACACATACACAATTATTGGATACAATCTTTTACGATTGTACCTTACATGCTAAGTTTCGGCTACGTATGAGTTTTAGGGAGTTGGTTCAATAGTTTTATATATGTTCATCAACAACCAAAATGTTCTGTTTATATTTAAAACTGGTCAACTGTTCTACATATCTGCAAAAGCCTATCAGCGGTAGAAGTGATGGTCTACATGGAATGTACACAATTAAGCCTTATTTAAATGAAGTCAATGAATCAGCGTTTATAATGGAATTAATTCGTTTAATAGCATATGCCTTTGAACGGTCAATGCAAAAGAACTGGCGGTTCAAACCGGTTTCTAGGAACTCCAACCCTAACACTCAGAATAAGTTATTTAACATTTAGGTGTTCCTAAAAATAAGCTCCATAACAAAAAAAAATATATTATACAGCAATTTAAGAGAAACCATTTTAAATTAAATTAATATTTAACTACATGATGGTTTTATAAGAAAACAGCACTAGAACCGTAACATTCTGATGGAATGAAACAAAAACGAGTATCTGCTTCATGTCAAGTTCATTAAAAATGTTTAAGAGACATAGCAGTAATAAGCATTTTTGCATTCAGAGCATCGATAAAATACTTATAGAAGTATTGGCTAATTTAGTGTTAAAGATGTTCAAATGAGAAATGAGTCGTCAATAGAGAATTCAATATATTAGTAAGTATTGTTTGTTCCAATCGTTATCGTAACGTTTCGGTTCAACGCTGTTTTTAACAATATCACCCAGTTGTTGTTTGCCTTTTCTACAGGCTAAATAAGTCCATAATAAGCGAATACGATGCTTCCTTGTTCAATGAAGTACACAACTAAATATCTCTCGAATTCAGAGACGTTTAAGCCATACGGAGAAGTGACAAGCCAAACAGTTGACAAAGAGAGTTTTTATAAATAAAGACTATATTTGAAAGCGACTACACGCGATATCTTTACATTAAAAAAACAACAGATAAAAGATTAATACATACACATCTAGAATAAAAGTTCAGTAACCGTAGTAAATATATATATATAAAAAGTGTTTTCTATATCATCTCATTTACCTCTGTGCAGTCGAAAGATCATTCATCAACATAAGACATGTACAGGGGAATCCGTACTAATTGATCTGATTATTCATACGACGCATAGACACAATTTTTGTTTCTGCAAGTAAACGTGTCGGTATCGGTTAACCATTTTTTTAGGAATTTCATAAGACAACATTTGATAAATTATACATTACAAGATATAGCATTAAAACATTTTCGTTCATATATACGTGCTGATTTGAAAATTCAAACATACATCGTTGCCATTATTATCGTACATTCTTCCTTTAAAAGCGCTATGTAGAACATGATATTACATTTTGAGAAGACAGAATAATTACAAACATCTGGAACAATAAATGTCAATTCCATCTCAGTCCTCTCAGTGGTTTCAGTAGACATTACTCCCCACATTGCAACATACACTTTCCGTTACAGTTCCTTGTTCCCTCTGGACACACTACGATATCTGAAATAATTAAAGTCATGAAATAGTGTACATTATGTAAGTAAAATTGCCATACTATAAAGACATAATCATTGACGTATATTGTTTACATATGTTTAATATTGTAATTTGATTCATTGATTGAAAAGAATGCTGAGGAATGCTAAGAAAATGCAAAAATGAAATACAAATGTCATTAAAAGAGCGTATATATTATATTAATATAACACTCTTGATGAGGCTAAGCAGGGACAAAACTTTCAGCCTAGACTGGATTTTCGTTTAGAAGAGACTTTCTTCAAACGAAAACTGCCATTATAGCGCAAAGTGTCGTCCCTGATTAGCATGTGCAGGCTGCACACGGTAATCTTGGACGAAACTTAACGCACATGCATTTTGCCCAGTTTTCACAGAACGCGGCTCATACTACTTACTATCGCAGTTCAGCTCGTCCTCATGGCCCGGTTGGCAGTCGGGATTCGCGTCGCACCTCTTTGATTTGGGTATGCACTCGCCGTTGTTGCACCGAAACTCGTCTGAGGTACAACCTAGATGGATAAGATTGGACCGACTATTTTAGATTGATTTTATTCAAAGTAAGTTTTTGATGATAGAGCAACCTTTCATACACCGGAACTGGTCCGAGGTAAACCCATGATGCACTCGTTTGTACTGATTATTTCTGTCTAACTATGTAATAAGTACATAAATGGTGATAAACTTGCCGTTCATACACTGAACCTGGTCAGAGGAACATTCTTTATGGATACCGATGATTTCTGATTGATTGTGTTCAAAGTAAGAAACTGGTAATAGACCAGCACATCCAAGAAATCTGATGGCAAAGACCAGCCCCTCAAACAGGCTTGATGGTAAAGAATACAAGTAAAATCGGAAACGAATTAATTTATCTCTCGTTGTATAATGACGCCCATTTCACAAAGCGGGGATATATGGATTTGCATGTGTCGTCGGTTTGTCGGTCGGTGGAATGGTCCACGTTTTAACACTATATCTATGGATCGACTTTGGACCATAGAATTGATATGGTGGTAAATTGGGAGGACAGGAAGGGGCCACGTGATTTTGATTCATACATGTTAAGTTTAAGCTCAAATGGGCTTTATACATTAAAGTATTAAGGTCAAAGTCCCTTCAAGAAATCTTTCAACTAGATCAAAACACTATTTGAACATAGGATAATTGTTTCCCTAATTATTTGATAAATCATGGTACTTCCATCAGTACATGCGTTCAAATATAAATATTTCATCCTTGTTAAGACAGTATCTACCATTCTAACATTTATGGCTCTGGTGATTATTTGTTCTTATATTTATTTTATTGGTCGATTTTGTCGAAACCCGATGTATAAAGATACATTAAAGCTGGGGACAGGATGACTTTAAATCGTAATTTAACTAGATTTAAAATATATAATTTCGACAATTACGACGAAAGGATAAAGGCATGACTTCTACACAACCTAGACCGGAAATTGGTACGTTTAAACGCAAACTGGTGCTGAATTTAAACTGATCGCAAACTTAATGTGGAATGAGTGTGTCAAAACAGTCGACGGACAAAACCTATATGGATAACCAACGCCTTTTGATCAGTCGAGCTTTATCTTAAGCTTCAAACCGGTGTCAAGTCATGAACAGTTATCGCGTCGTGCCTAAAGTCATTGGTTATTCATCCACTATCAGCTATCTGGAAAAAACCATATGACTATCACAGATAATTATATAATTCGTAAACTACTTGAGAAGAGATGAAAGTCATTATCTCAAGAAATAAAGACAATACATTAAATTTAATTAGTTTATGCTTTATATGGTTTTAGGCATTTTTAAAATACATAAACACTTTATACCACAGAAAAAAGTTTGCAAACGCTCTCAAAACAAGGCTGAACGAGGGGCTTTGGTGTTAAAGAATCGAAGATCACTTGCGACATCTCTAGATCGGGAGAGAAATACAAACAAAGTACACATTATCAGGAGACAAGTTCTTATCAACACCTGCAAGGCTGTCATTTTAGGCCAGTGACCAATTTCTTTTACACTTCAGAACACAAACACGACGGCAAAACAAAACACAAAAATGATCAAAGCTAGGATCACCGCTTTGGGACGATCAATGCAAATAATTGGGTTATAAACTGTATGAATGCCATAAGGGTACAAGCACGGTTTCTCTACAACCTCGACCGGACATAAGTAAGTGAACACAAATTGTAGTACAAATAAATTGTGTCAAAAGTTGAGATATCTAAACCGATTTTAAATAATCGGAAGCTCAAAGGACTCGAAAGTGTATGAATAAACCATGTCTATTGACCAATCGAGATAAAAATAAAACATCCGACCACAGTCAAGAAAGGAACAATAACTGAGATGTGTTGAAAGGCATGTTGTTTTCATACATATGCTGTCTGGATAGAACCACATGCACAACAACTATAATTATATTTGAATTATTCCAGAGTATAGATAAACGTCATGATATCTCAATAGTTAAGAAATCATATGCATTTTTTTTAAAGTTTAAACATCATGTCACACAAAGAAACTTTGAAAATTATCCTTTCATTTATAACTAATTCCCTGAAACCATTCCTGAACGAGGGACTTTTATGATAACACTTTGTACACCACTCAATACACATTTTTAACACATTCTACTAACAAAACACCATGTAGCAAAAGGAAAACATTGCAATGCATCGACTTCCAGCAGACTTGCAATACTTTCAATAACAAGGGCTGTTTGTAAAACATGCATGCCCCCCATATGGGCTTTCNAAACCTGTCATTTAGGTTTGACCAAGAACAGACAGAATAACGCACAAACAGACAGGCCAATCGCTAAACGCCTCTCAGTCAGGGCTTTTTTCCCAGTCTTTGTGAAATGGCATATGACCCCTGTATTTAAGAAAAAAATGAGTCGCACATTTTTGGAAATTGTGACAAATTAAGTCAGGAGCTTTTCAAAACTGTAAAAAAAACTTTCAGCATACTTTTCCAAAATTGTTAAAATTTAAATCGCAAACTTCTCAAAATTGTGAAATACGCTTATTTTTAGAGAAGAACAAAAAAAGCTCTGTAAGTAAATGTTGGGTGCATTAAAGCCATGCACTTACAGGGCTTTCTTTCTTGATTTGGGGGAAAAGGCTTGGCCTTTAATTTTGGAGGGAAAAATATCGACAAAACGGCAAAAGGATTAAACGTTTCCCAAAGTAAGCTTGACATTTGGAAAAAATAGCATCATTTTAAGTAATTCTTTAGGGGAAGGGGCTTTTCACTTTGGGGAAGGGACCTATATAAGGCCCTTGCTAAGGGGATAAAAAAAACCTGACTTACTTTGCACATCAAGATTGCCTTGTGTCTCCGGAATCACGGCATTGGGAGTGATCTCGGTGGCCTTGTTGTGGGCCTTGCAGGCGTACAGGGACTCGTCCTCCTTCTGAACGTTCTTGATCTTCATCATGCCCTGAGTGTCGCCGTCCACGTTACGCTCCTCGATCGTGATACGATCGTTCGTCTGCATGCGTACTTCATTCTGGTTCTGTGTTAGAGGACGTTACTGAATAGCATCTCTCTATGTATTATCATGTTATTTAACCCTTTACCTCTCAGAATTTTGACCTGTTTGTAGTTCCTTAGAAATTAATTTAAATTAAATACATGTCTTACTAGATTCAAGTTTAAAACCTTTATATCCAACCCTTAGATACTGATGAGCAGCAAACAGCATAAAACCTGAACAGACTGCGAGTTACTCAGGGGCTGTTCTGGTTTTATGCTGGTTCCATGAGCAATTTTCACTTTATTTCTGGGAAAGGGTTAAAAGGGTTAACAGCATTGTGTTAAATTTGGTGATATATTTGGACCGGCACACGGTTGACATACCATATTTGACAAGACAATGAAACAAGATATAATTGGGAAGTCTTCTGATTGAGTGTCATAAAGATCGGACAATAAATGTGGCTTCTAGAGTGTTAACAGGGCAAATGTTGAAGGCCCCCATGCGTCAAATGCTGGTTTCATTTGTTTGTGGCACAATATATTCCATTTTAAGTTGAATTTCCCGCAACAATATCTATTTATACGACACACGAACACTAAATTGGTGCAAGAACATGCGTTGAATATATTTGTACCACAAACAATTAAAAAAGAGCATTTTGTATCTTGTTAAATCAATGTAACCAGACCACATCTAGCGTTGAAAGTTTGGCTATAACTATAAGGAACACTGTTTTTTTTTATGGGTTAATTTTATGAAGTATTTTACAAAATATTCGTTGATTTTGAGTTTAAATGGGGCTTTAAGGGACTACACCTTACCTCGTCAACTTTGAACCAGTCGATTCTTGGATTGGGGATTCCACGTGCTATACAGAACAGCTCCGCAGTGTTGCCCACCACTGCCTTCTTGGATACAAGTGGTTGAACGATCGTCGGAATGGCTGCATAACAGAAAAAAGTGCCGTAAAACCAATCATCAGAATGGCTGCATAACAGAAATACGTACCGTAAAACCAATCATTAGAATAGCTGCATAACAGAAATATGTGCCGTAAAATCAATCATCGGAATAGCTGCATAACAGAAATACGTGCTGTAAAACCAATCATCGGAATAGCTGCATAACAGAAGTACGTGCTGTAAAACAAATCATGGGAATTGCTGCGTTACAGAAATACGTGCTGTAAAATCAATCATCGGAATAGCTGCATAACAGAAATACGTGCTGTAAAACAAATCATGGGAATTGCTGCGTTACAGAAATATATGCGTTAAACAAACCACCATAAAACAATCTAGGATCACAGGGGAGTGATTCAAGAACCACCTCAGGGGAGGAAAATGCCTAACACCCCTTACAGGCTTCAAGTAAACTCTTCTTTAGTATATAGATCCAACAAAGTTAAAAATCATTTGTAAAATTGGTTTGACATTGAAAGAGGGAATCAGCGGAGAGGAGAAAAAAATCACATCCCTGAATTATATAAATCCTCCTGGATCATATAAATCACTTCCTTTATACATAAAGACAAGTAAAGTTGAGAAAGCTCTTTAATATTATTATCATAAAATCAAGTGCAAACCTAAAACTAGAGTATTTGATGTAGTAATGTTCAACAGATACAACACTTTCACACTGGAACCGGAAATGATATGAGCCATGCTGTGGGAAAACCCAGCTTAATACATGTGCCTAAAGATTTGTCCCATATTAGCCTGTGCACAATACTTTACGCACATGCATTAAGCAATGTTTTCCCAGAGCATAGCTCATATATAAATATCATAGTCCAGGGTTTTTTTTGCCTGATTTTATAGCTGAAAAACAGCTATGTTCCCAATCCCAAAAAGTATACTTTTTCCCAAAATGTCCAAAAAATTCCCAATTTCATTTTTTTTTTTTTTTTTTTTTTTTTTTTTTTTATTTTTNGTAGTCAGTTGTGGGTAAGAAAAATGTGCATAAAGCTAGTTTTGCCAGAACGTGGTGTATCTAGTTGAAAACTTACTGAGTGCTCTAAAGGTTATGCGCTGGTTCTTCTTCTCCATACCAGCAGATGCATAGAACGTGTATAGCCCTGCAGAGATGGGTGTTGTTTGCAGAACTACCAATTTATTGGTCTCCAGCGCATAATCTGAATTAGATAACAAACACTTTAATACCATGTACATGTAGGCCAGGGCTTATTTTCCTTTTTACGAGAATGGCCATTTTTCACAAATTTGAGAAATGGGGAGCAATAAGCGCCCCGAATTTAAACAAAAACAAGGTACATGTATGTTTTTGTGAAACACAATGACCCCTTTTGAGCGATTTTGACTCATATATTTGACCTTTGACCTTGAACGATGACCTTGACCTTTCACCGCTCAAAATCTGCAGCTCCATGAGATACACATGCATGCCAAATATCAAGCTGCTATCTTCAATATCGCAAAAGTTATTGCCAATGTTAAAGTTTGTGCAAACAAACCAACAAACAGACAGGGCAAAAATAATATGTCTGTGGGACATAAAAAACAACACTGGCGCCCATCCATGCACCCTTGCTTCAATCATGCAACTGTGTTTTGTTTGTTACCCTATACAAGCGTTTATATGATGAATAAAGAATGCATGAAAATCTGGAACAAACTGGATACAGTTATGAAAGACGTGTAAAGGAATGAAAATAAAAATGCATGATTAACAATACATGTATATTGGACATCATTTGTAACTAGGGTCATCGTTTTTATCTTTTGGTTATCACATCCGCTGCTGGAAAAATGCGGTTTTGGAATAAAAATAAAATGAGAGAATCTTTTCTTACCTGTTTTGCCAATTTACTGACAATAAAAAAAAAATCATCGGAGACAATCTACACAAACCCAACAAGCCTAATTCACAAACCGGTTTGACCTAGTAAAACCAAATGCTCTTGTTACAATGCAATGTTTCGCTCACAAAATCCGGCATATTTGGTAAAGTAACATAATTTATGCATACGTATGCATATGAGAATCTTAGTTTTTATTTATTTATTATACCATTGTTGGTAACGAGTGTTCCTGTGATGCCTTCTTTTCGCCACTCAGTTGACAAGGTCCCCTCTCCCCCGGTCGCTGAACACTTGATCTCCGAGCGATTTCCCACCACACCAAACTGCTCCGTCTCACACTCATTGAATGTAATTGTAGCTGAAAAACAATGACAATAGCATCATTGGAGACACTGGTGGACAGAATCATTTGTGGCACTGTTGGTCAAATACCGAATGTTATCATGGCAAATGACTACATAATCATTTATGGCAATGTTGGTCAAATAATTAATGTTATCATGGCTAATGACAACATAATCATTTATGGCACTGTTGGACAAATAATGAATGTTATCACGGCAAATGACCACATTATCATCTGTGGCACTGTTGGTCAAATAATGAATGTTATCATGGCAAATGACAACATAATCATTTGTGGCAATGTTGGTCAAATAATGAATGTTATCATGGCAAATGACAACATAATCATTTGCAGCACTGTTGGACATCTACTGTATGTTATCATGGCAAATGACAACATAATCATTTGCAGCACTGTTGGACAACTACTGTATGTTATCATGTAACATGTCAAATAACAACATAATCATTTGTAGCACTGTTGGACAACTACTCTATGTTACATGTAACATGGCAAATGACAACATAATCATTTGCAGCATTGTTGGACAACTACTGTATGTTACATGTAACATGGCAAATAACAACATAATCATTTGCAGCACTGTTGGAAAACTACTGTATGTTACCTGTAACATGGCAAATGACAACATAATTATTTCAGCACTGTATGAAATATTATAAAGGCTGGAAATGAAATGCTGATTAAATCCTCATTCTGGGCAATGTTGGATATCACTGTAAGAATATAGCTGTTGTCATCAATGTTATTAACTTAACATTGCTAAGTTAATTTTAATGGATGAAAACCTGTCATCAAACTATCCTCTGTTACACAATGCATCCAACGCTGTGGTTTTAAAAACATCACTTAAAGCCATGCTTGGATTGGGTCATATACAGAGAGGTGATATTCTGGAAACACCTAAGGCAAGGAAAACTACACTTACTGGGTTCACAAAAATTCTTCATAATTTAACATATTATTAACTTATTGTAGATCAATCTGTATACATAAAGGAGGAAATCAGTGTAAAAGAGGAGGAATCCGACCTCAGTATATGAGCCTTGCTCTGGGAAAACGGGGCTTAGTACATGTGCATAAAAAGTTGTCTCAAATAAGCCTGTGCAGTCTGCACAGGCTAATCAGGGATGATACTATCCGCTTTTATGGAATATTTCGTTTAGAAAAATTCACTTCTTAACAAATAAATCCAGTCTAGGTGAAAAGTAATGTCCCAGATAAGACTGTGCAGGCTAATATGGGACAACACTTTATGCACGCGCACTAAGCCCAGTTTTCCCAGAACGTGGCTGATATAAGCATCATGGTTACCAAGCATCATGGTTACCTCTAACTGTTAAAAACAACTGGCGCTCATAGGTCTGACTCCCGCCAGAGGCCACACACTTGTAGCGACCGGCATCCTCGTCCTTTACCGGTTCAATGTTCAACTCAAGCCCCGGGTTTCTATCTGCCACATACACCCTGGTACTGGAAACAAACAAACGGTCATGAAATTATGTGAAAAATAAAGGTCTTCAGGGCTCAAATTTAGTGAAAATAGCGACCACTGTATTTTTTGGAGGCATAGTGCAGAGCTTTAGATAAGGTTTTGTGAAATTCTTAACGTTACTACCAGATTTTCAAAAAGAATTCTTAACTCTGAAATTTTACTACTAAGTTTTGGAAAATAATTCTTAACTTTTCTAAATCACCTAAAAATAAATAATAATGGGTATTTTCATGCAAACAAATCAATGAACCTACACAGCAGCAGTAAGATATCATTAGCAACCTGGTCAGTAATTAATTACAAGTATAATGTATTAAAATATAGACATCCAGGTCCAATAGTAGAGGTATGTTCATTTTTGTTTTATCTCTGACTTAGATTCAAAAGTTGTACACACTAATTTTGATATGACCATGGGAATGTTATTTTTCAAATACCTTCCTCTGCAAAATGTTGTTCATGATTTCATGAACACTTAAAGCCAATCAGGAACTGTTCATGAACGGTTCTCAAAAAGGTCCTGAGCGTGGTTCATTAACTTTTGGACATGAACTGTTCTTAAGACACGTTCCTGAACAGTTTATGATTTTTTGTTGAACACTTCAAAGTTCATGAACAGTTCTGCATCTAACCATAAATTCTTAGTGATGAACATTTCATGAACAATTATTTCTGATGACTTTTCTGAGACACACTTTGAGGATCCATCATGAATAATTAATGAATTCCTTTGTGCTAGATGTTTCATAAATATTTTTGAAAGAAATATTGAAATGTCTAGCATACTAATCTTGTAGATTTGTGAAACCTGTGAAGTTAGTATGAATATGCATAGTATTTTCATCACTGTAAGTAAGAGTTCTTGACCTGTTCGAGAGGATTTTAAGAACATTTGTACAAGAACTGTTCAAGAACTGCCTTCAGGAACAGTTCAATAACTTTTTAAGGACCTTTCCTGTTCTTGAATTATTCTTAAACTATTCTTGAACACTTTAAGAACTTTTTTGAACAACATATTTCCTTCTGATGTTCTTAAACAGGTCTACACAATGTTTTTGAACATATGATGGACTTTTTAAGAATCCAATATGTTCTTAAAAGGATCTGTCATTGTTCTTGGAAGAATTAAAAGAACAGTTTAAGAATGTTTTAAGGACATCTTATTTCAAGAACAGTTTAAGATGATATCAAGAACACAAACATGTACATTGCATTGCTGTTTTGACAAAGGAAGACTATTGTGTGCACAGGAAGTTGAAACAGAAGGCACATGGTTTATGTTATATTTGGAAATGTAAGTCTTTAATAAATGACCGGCTAAACTGATCAGCCATTGGTTCCATTTCAAGTTCTTTGGCACTGTAAGTGTAACCATTTCAGGGAAACCACTGATGAGTAAAACAGTCCTATAATGAAAATATTAACACATGACAGATAGGGTCTCTATGCATATTAATTTGTGTCAGAATAAATGTCATGTACCATACAGTACAGACACTGCGTACTTAAACAAAAACGACTGTCCGCGGTGTTCACTTTTCCCGATGGGTGACATTTCGCTGGGGGCGGAAACGCTACTGACCGCGGTGTTCATCGAACACCAGAAATCGCCGCGATTGCACGCTATTGTTAACGGGAACACCCCTGATCACCGCGATGCTGCGCTGCCACCGTAAAAACCTGTCTGCGAGGGTCATTCACGCGATTTAAATGTAAATGTACAAAAGAAAATCATATACTACATGTAGATACTATGTGCACATGTATGCGTACTTAAATTCGGACAGTACGTAAAGTCGGAAATGTAAATAAAGCGTTAAGATTATCAATACTATTAGCTCTTATGGTGTTAATCAATGCAATTGCACTTTTTAACAACAAAGAGATAGGCGAAATTAATTTCGACCTGATTTTCAAGTCAAGCCATTTACAAACAATACCTGTGAAGCAACCCCCATTTAAATTCCAGCAAACACACATTATTTCCTCACACACAATACAACTACTGCAGTAAAATCTCTGATAGTTTTCACACATAGCACTCTATGGAGCTACAGTACAGTCCATGTATTTTCCCCAATTTCCCTCGCTACTCCGCGGGCAGTATCTACCGAGGGAGATTAAAAAAATCCCGATATACGCAGCGTTTGCATGATTTGGGACTCCTTGGTGAACGATCGGCAAAATTGATAAGCCGCGCGGCCGCCCTCGGCGTTGGCTATGCGGGGGAAACTCCGTGGTTTAACAAGATAACGATCAATTTAACTTTGTTTGACTTCCTGATTTTCAAATAAAATTACATTTATTACAAGTACATATATAGAAGTAGTTGTTGTTGTATAGAAAACTCGCTGATTTACGACAAACAAAACGTCGTCTTTTAACTGATACTTACCAATTAATATAATCACAGTTTGCAACATTGTTTTTATTTTGATAATTTAATCCAAAGTATTTATGTTAGCAGGTGTTTTTTCTATACTGAACATGTAAACAAATGACCGAGGACCCTATTAAAAGTCTCGCAAAAATTCGCAATATGTGTGAATTGACAGTTTGACGTCATCAAAGGAAAACCGCTTCCTGTCTGAAGGCATAAAGCCCACCGTTCTCTGCGACAAAATTGGCTTCCTTTGTTTGGCAATCAACACGCTAAACCAATTGGGTGTTTATAACTCAATAGCAACTGTCGAAATATGTAACTGCACGTGCTTAGCTCCGCCTTTCGAATCTTTTGCAGGGAACGGAGGTGGAGTTGAACGGTTAATTGAACACGCGTTTTACAAAAGTTGAGACCTGAATGGCCGTAATAACTGGGTCTAAGCTTTGACACCACAAATAAATCTATCTCGGATTTTCCGAGAAAGGCCGATTTCCCAACTTTTTGTACAGTTGCTAATAATGGCGTCCGCGTGTTTACGAAATTCGAAACACATTCATCTTAAATAATGGTGTCTTGTTGGATTATTACTGGATTTTTTATTTTATTTTATTTTTTTGGCATGCCCAGTAGCACACTGCTAACGCCGTGTTGCCTGCGGTCCCTGATAAGAACGGATATTGTCTGCATTTACCGACTAGGCTAAAGTAATACACGGCACGGGTATTAGCGAACGCGGCGGAACGCGTTACCATCACAGAGTGTTGTGCATGTGGGTGTATTTTTTGTTGCACTTTGTGTAAACTAGACACCGTGAAGGCGCAAAAAACCAGATTGAACTGAATTCAATTGTGATAGTTTGTAATCGTTTGTTTATTTGTTTAGACACCAAATGACACCTATAACAATCAAACGCTCGGTAGATTCTTTCTGCAAATTGGTACCGACTTGCCATAAAAAGAAAAATAGACTTTATTTATTCATCATCACTTTAAAATGAAAGGGATCAATACAATACGTTTATGTTCAATTATTTTATTTTTAGCGAACATGATGAACACTGCGTTACATATAATGGGTCCGCGGTGATTCGCGGTGTTCGCCTTATGGCAAACGGCCCCCGTGACATTTGATCTGAACACCCATCGCGGTGTTCATATTGGTAAGCGAACACAGTGAGATGAACACCGCGGCGAGTGGCGTTTGTTTTAGTACGCTGTGTCTGTACTGTAAGGGAGATACCCCATATTTACAAACATCTCTTCCGATAAACAAATGCTTTTTTATCATTATTACATAAAGGAATAAATGTACATGATTATATTGCATTTGCCACGCAGTGAATTGATTTAGTATGTCATATTCTGTGAATAAAGTTCTAATCATACACAATCATTTTTTGTGTCTTTCAGCAATTTCAGTTTTATATTTCGAGCATCTTACTGTCTGTCTATTTCATGTAGGAAACACAATCACATAATTGATTTTCAATGTTTGGAGATACATCACTGGTGTCAAACAAATAGTAGAACAAAACCAAAGGCATGCCACTACAAAATACATAATTTGTGTCAATCAGAATTGATTAATGCCCGAGTGATTGTGAGTTATTTTTGTATTATTTCCGTGTATACCAACCTAACATATGGATATGAGCAGTTCTCTTGCCATCTATCGTGTTCCTCATTTAATTTTATTTTTTTCTTATATTCAAAAAATAAAAGTTCTGTTTAAATTCCATGAAAGGTTGAAAATTGACACACATAACATTTAAATGTTTCACGATTTAATATTTTGGGTACAATACATGAATTAAAATGTTGAACAAGAATGTTTGGTAATTGATTATTTAAAAAAAAATGGAGGGGAGGGGGGGCGGGGAGGAGGCTCTTGGATTCAAGTCTGGACTTATAGATATTTCAAGCTTGAGCCCTGGTGGCAAACAAGGTAGGAAAGTTAAATGTGTATCCCTGCTATAACAAATTGGAGCAGGTACATGTAAACAACCAAAAGTAAATCTGGGTTAATAGACAACCAAACTTCAATCTGGACAAATGGACAACCAATCCTCAATCTGGACAAATGGTCAACCAAACCTCGATCTGGACAAATGGACAACTCAACCTCAATCTGGACAATTGGACAACCCAACCTCAATCTGGACAAATGGACAACCCAACCTCAATCTGGACAAATGGACAACCCAACCTCAATCTGGACAAATGGACAACCCAACCTCAATCTGGACAATTGGACAACCCAACCTCAATCTGGACAAATGGACAACCCAACCTCAATCTGGACAAATGGACAACCCAACCTCAATCTGGACAAATGGACAACCCAACCTCAATCTGGACAATTGGACAACCCAACCTCAATCTGGACAAATGGACAACCCAACCTCAATCTGGACAAATGGACAACCCAACCTCAATCTGGACAAATGGACAACCCAACCTCAATCTGGACAATTGGACAACCCAACCTCAATCTGGACAAATGGACAACCCAACCTCAATCTGGACAATTGGACAACCCAACCTCAATCTGGACAAATGGACAACCCAACCTCAATCTGGACAAATGGACAACCCAACCTCAATCTGGACAAATGGACAACCCAACCTCAATCTGGACAACCAAACCTAAATCTGGACAAATGGAAAACCAAACCTCAATCTGGACAAATGGACAACCAAACCTAAATCTGGACAAATGGAAAACCAAACCTCAATCTGGACGAATGGACAACCAAACCTCAATCTGGACAAATGGACAACCAAACCTCAATCTGGACAAAAAAGGACAACCAAACCTCAATCTGGACAAATGGAAAACCAATCCATAATCTGGAAAAATGGACTCCTGTGCCTTACATACACCCTTGTACTGGAAACAAAGGCTATGTGAAACTAAGTTATCAATTGAAGGAAAACTCCGACAAAGGGGTAATCTACCTGCAAACCTACTACTGATTGTCTGGAAATGAACAAAAGTGGTCAAGAAATTCTGTAATACTTGAATGTATCAGCATGAATTTTCGGATAACTAAAATTATTCACAATAAAAACCTTCTTTTTTATTCTGACAGGGCCAAAACGCCAACTTTGGGGAAAGGGCCACAGCCTTTTTTTCGGGGAAAAAAAGACACAATTTTCTGGCTTTGGGGAATGAAAAATACTGTGGTAGATTGGAAATTTAGAGAAAATGCATGATTTTAAAGAAATTGCTGTAGGGGAAAGGGCCTTTTTGGTTAAGGGGAAGAAAAAGAGGCCTCTTGCAAAGAAGTTTTTTTTGCCCTGTCTGATGTGGAGCTATAATACTATTTTATTCTTTCCCATCAGACATCAAACTGCAATCCATGTTTATTCGACAACAAGCAATGTTCAAATAAAAATTATTTCATAAAATTAAATTATTGACACATTTCAAGTAATTTACTAAACTACTAATTTATACATACCCGGGGTCCCTTGACGTCACCTCCGTATTGTCAACTTTGAACCATTTATACGTCGCCAGATTTCCATTCGGTAGGGAACTGTTCAATCTGCATGTTACAAAGAAGTTGGTCTCGGTCTTCACTGAGTGTTCTGCGCCGTACCCTCCAAAATCAATGGCTGAAAAGAGACAAAAAACTACATTAAAATGTTAGTTCACAAGAATATATAATAATTAAGCCACACTTAAAATGGGGTTTAATGCATGTGCGTAAAGTGTTGTCCCAGATTAGCCTATGCAGTCACTGCAGGCTAATCAGGGACAACACTTTCCGCTTTTTTTTTAGTTTCAAGGAAGTCGCTTCTAAGCAAAAACCCAGTTTGGGCAGAAAGCACAAAATATGGTATTTCAATCCAGAAGAACATTGGAAAGAAACACTACCCTGTAATTGAGAACTATAAATAAATGTTATATACATGTATCATGAAAAATAAGTATCCATGTGCTAATGTGACCTATACATGTATTGATATATTGTACATGTATGTACACCATTTTAGACCCCAACTGTATTCTGCGTATGCCATAGAGACCATGACTGTGGCTGTGCTCTGACTACGATATAAAAATGTCAAATGTCAAAAACAGCACAAAGTACATATTTTTTGCCCATTCCCTAACATCAGTTGATGCATGCATAAAAACAGAACTGCATAAACAAGGGTACCACACATTACCCCAGACCAGTTAATTGCTGCTTCTCATTACTGGCAATTCTGATCATTAAGCAGACATGAGGAAACTAACATAGAAATTTCCCAGAAATAATGAAGTGAAAGTGATACCAATTTGTTACTCAGAATCAAGCAAATGAGCCTTGCTCTGGCGAAATAGGGCCAAAATGCATTTGAGTAAAGTATTGTCCCAAATAAGCCTGTGCAGTCTGTGCAAGCTAATAAGTGACAACATTTTCCGCTGGTACTTTTCAATTAAAGGAAGTGTCTTCTTAGGCTAAAATTGTCGTCCCTGATTAGATTGTGCGGATTGCACACGGTAATCAGAGAAAACCCTTTACGGTCATGCATTAAACACCATTTTCCCAGAGCGAGGCTCACATAACAAACTAGAAATGGTGCGGCAGAGGCCGACGCGTATCCCCACGCCGAATGTTTGACCTAGGTGTGGCTAAGGGTTGGTAATGGGGCCATGCATAGTTTAGATTGACCGTATTGTCATGAGAGAAGTTCAGTATCAGTTAGAAGTGAATTGACCACTCGCCAGCTGTCAATCAAACTCACGGACAATCAATCAGATTTATTTTATTGCGGCCACATGGTCCGACAAACAAACAGTGTCGGAGTAATTGAATAAGCGTTTTATGTAAACAAAACTAGTGGGCGGAGCGATCGCTTATTTGGCGACTGGTCAATTGGTAAAGAAATGAAGAAGTTATAGTAAAAGGCAATTTTGGGTGGGTGTGACCTATGTGGGCAGGGCACCCCAGGGTAATGGGGCCATGCATAGTTGAGATTGACCGAATTGTCATAAGAGAAGTTCAATTGAAGTGAATCGGTGTAGAAATGAAGAAATTATAGTAAAAGGCAGTTTTGGGTGGGTGTGGTCTATGTGGGCGGGGCCCCAGGTTTGGTAATGGGGCCATGCATATTTGAGATTGACCGTATTGTCATAAGAGAGGATCAGTATCAATTTGAAGTGAATCGGTGTAGAAATGAAGAAATTATAGTAAAAGGCAATTTTGGGTGGGTGTGGTCTATGTGGGCGGGGCGCCCCAGGGTTGGGAATGGGGCCATGCATGGTTGATATTGACCGTATTGTCATAAGAGAGGTCCAGTATCAATTTGAAGTAAATCGGTTTAGAAATGAAGAAGTTAATGTAAAATAACCTAAAAAAATGAGTGAAAATCTCTGACCCGGCCCCA
>VMBQ01003859.1:0-96896 GCA_007657795.1 Dreissena rostriformis
TTCGCCTGCGGATTGATAGGTCGAGGGTTTGAGTCGCACGTGTGGCCGCGTTCTGATACAGCCGATTGCATACTCAACAATATATTTATTCGAGTGGTACACATTACCGTTACTGTTTATGAACTGGCCGAGGGAAAATAATCGGGATATTGATCAGTAAAGGTGTTTCTTAAGTCAAACTTGCAAGGGTAAACATTTAACAAACAATTTACTAGACTGTACGAGTTAGTGGACTCACTTGTATGTGCAACCTATTGTGTAACTACATATATTAATGTGTTATTTTTGAAAGACGGAAACCATACGTATTCGTCGAATACCATTGCATATCAACCGACCTAATGATAAATATATGTATGAGCCTCGCTCTGAGACAAAGGGATGTAATGCATGTACGTAAAGTGTCGTCTCAGATGAGCCTGTGCAGTCCGCACAGGCTTATAGAGGACGACACTTTCCGCATAAACTGGATTTTCGTCAAGAAGAGTCATCCTTGTAAGACAAATACAATACAAGCGGAAAGTGTCGTCGCTGAATAGCCTGTGCGAACAGCAAAGGCTAATCTGAGGCAACACTTTACGCACATGCATTAAACCCCCGTTTCACAGAGCGAGGCCCATATATAGTTACTACTCCGTTGTTTATTCATCAGTGACTTGTTCACAGAATCTTGGCCTGTGCATGGATAGGTTTTGTTTCTGATGAAATTCCTTTTCTTTAAAGATTTAACGGAATCATTGAGCTTACGATTTTATGGCAACAATACTTGTAAGGACTATATTGCGATAGCATAAACCGTAGGCTGATATTTTTCATCATTTTTTATTTCAGATGGTGTATGAGATCTGCGTGTTAAAACAAATTTGAACCACAGAAACAATCTACATATTAAATTGGTGTGCGTCTCTAAAGCTTTACAATGGTATAATTTAAAATGATAATTTCTCAGTGATGCCACGGTCGCATATGTAATGAAATAGCATCGGAATAGCTACCAATACGATTCAGAATAACTTCTGGCAGGCTGATTTGTCGGCAGCTTTCCTAATTGTATCCGTTGTCAAACTTAGACGTTCTGGTATATTAGTGACAATTTTCGATAATATTTGACATTGGAACTGAAACGTAGACTATCCTTACTTAACCGAATACGGACGTAATGATATGTATTAATTCGTTCTAATTCGTAGTCCTTACAATTATAAAATGTCTGATAAAGAAAAAGTACAGAACAAATGTTTTATTCACTTACGTATATTACAGCTCACCGTGATTCATATTATATGGCATTTATACATGCGTGAAAAAATGCGGCGTGTTCCGAGAAAACTGGGCAAAATGCTTGTGCGTAAAGTGTCATCCCAGATTAGCATGTGCAGGCCTAAACTGGATTTTCGCTAAGAAGGGCCATCATTTAAACGAAAAAATTCAAAAGAGCGGAAATTGTCGTCCCTGATTAGCCAGTGCGGACTGCACAGGCTAATCTGGGATGACAATTTACGCACAAGATTTATGCCCAGTTTTCTCAGAACACGACACAAATGGGTAATTCATATATTAATCCAGTACGCATGAGAGTAAGGTCTGTTCATATAAACAATCACTTGATTATGTAAACAACATGTTTACAAAAATACGTTAATACATGTTAAATAGTACTTGTAATGTTTCAACACGTATTATCTCAGGGTACAATACAGTTTGTAACGGCTTGGTCTAGTAACAGGACGATCTTATACGGTGCATGAAGGATAGATAGGACAGACAGATAGACAGACAGTTTATTTCGATTTGTACAATATACATCGTCAACTATACATAATGAACATAGTACAGTTTGTCAATTGTGATATGAACAAAGTTGTGTACATATATACAAATCATTTACTTAGCGAGTAAAGTGGCGTGAGCACATTAAATATGACAACAACAAAAAACAAATAAAAAAAGGATGAACAATTAAAGCATTCTTGCATTTAGAATAGATGTTCGTACTTTAAGTGAGTCTTTTAGAAAAAGGCATACTTTTATTAGCTCTGTTTTATTATTTGATTGAAGTAAACTTAAATATGTAAAAATAGATTGCCTTTTATAATAACATGTTTTTCAGTATTACTTTCTATTTTTTTCAAACGCCTGGTTAATACAAATAAAGTTAAAATCATCTTCAATATCGGTCAAACCGTAAGAAATGCAGTATTGTTGGTTTATAGAAATGTAATGATTTCTATTGCAAACTAATCAACCAGGTTTCTTTTACGTTAAACCTTGCAACACCACTACAAAATACTGATTATTTCGGTCCATTACTATGTACTAAGAATTTTGAAGGTATATATGTAAAGTATGTGAATTATACTGTCATAATGTTTCACCAGTTGTCTGCTTAAATGTAGTAACAATGTAAAATATGTGTCGTCGTGTACATGAGCTACCACAAGATCAATCAACAACTTGTGCTTGCAATTGTTTTGGCTTGAAATGGATATTGATTTGTTCATAAATGGCAGGGCAGTGGTTGTGATAATTAACAGACGTTTATTACGTGATCGACTGCAGAGGAGATGTCGAACTAGGTACTGGCTTCTCACATAAACCATTTATGGCCTTCATCGCTGAACTTTGTGCTAAAAATCACGTAAGAACGTCATGAGGATAGACTCAAAGAACTACTGCAGTCATCATTCCGATGATTACGAGGAAAACCACTTGATGCACATAGTAACATGATCATTGAGTAAGGCTAGCATTCGCTCTGAGAAACATGGCGATGGGTAACATCTACCGATATTTAATGTATGTTTTGCGGTTTCACAGTATGCCATCAGTAGTTCTGTTTGAGATGAATGCGTGGCTATATTTTTTGTACATGTTCCTATATAGCTAAAACAGTTTACAGCGAAATGATAGTTCCCCGACACTGGCTGCTCTGGATGCAACCATGTAGCTAGTATGTGTCCTTGGGACAGATCACATTGTTAAGAATATCATTTAATTATGTTGATTGCCCTTGACCACGGCTATAATGTCAACTCATGCTGATGATGTTTAACAAAATCCTACATAATATGAACTATTTACAGCGAAGCTATAGTTCCCCTATACCCTGGCTGCTCAGGATTGCTACCATGGGACCACACTGTGTCCTTGGAACAGATGATGATAATACTACACTGTAAACGACATCTATCAATGATGTTGATTGCCCTTGACTACGCAGATTATAAGTTATGATAGGTAATTAATTAGTATCTTTTGTATTATATCTTTTTTATCACACGATGTCTTATATTTAGATGTCCAATGTAAGCAAATGTTCACTCATTAAAGTTCATGGCTCTTGTTTTTGTCGTCGCATTCCCAATATTAGTACTTTTATTAGTATGACTATTTTTAATAACACAGTGTCTTATACTTAGACGTCCTATGAAAGCAAATAGGCCCAGTTAGACACCTTTGCTATGATGATAACCTTCTAGGGTTATTTGTCATGTCTGGTTATGATGTCTGGATGATAACATATAGTTAGATACGGGGTATAAAAGCAAATGAGACACTGCTGTTTATTCACAACGAGTGAACTTGGTGTTGATTATGTTGCTCATTAGTTATAAGAAAATTAAATGTATCTTCAATAGATGATTAATAGAAGAGTATAATGAAGACTAACTTGCTTATAGTTTTGCTGTAAGCTTATGCTTTCAATATAGTGCATGTAAGGCTATTAAATCCGTCATCCTTATGTTAATTGGGTATCCACTGAAAAAAGAGCAGTGGCACAATAATACCAAAGGTGTGTTGAAACAAAACATAGTTATCGTGGACAATGGCGAATATGGAACTGTTGACGTCATACAATACGGGCATAATAACGTCACGCTTGGATCGTGATATCGAAATCTCACGCAACGGATCCCAGCACACGTGTTGTCACGAGATTGGTAACATTTTGCAGCGGAGACAAGTTCCAGGTAGCCATTCATTTTATATAGTGTTTTATATCGGCATTGAATGGACATTCAAACAATAAATAGTACAATGTATTGGTTTTAAACGAGCATACATTGATTGTGGTAGTTAAATATTTGATTATTAATACACACATATTGATACGTGTTGTTATCGGCGAATGGTCGCTGTGTATATCATGTGCTTGTTTAGAAAAAAACGTCGCGTTAACCACCATTTACACAGATATTGGCCCATGCAGAGAAACACTTAAGCTCCTGTATATAACACTTAAAGACTTTATAAATATAATAACGCAAGAGTAGCTAAATAGAGAATAATAGGTTAGTGTTGATTATAGATCAGGTTTATCATGCGAGGCTTAGAAAACAAAAAGCACGAGCCTTGGCGAGTGCTTTTTCGTTTTCGTGCCGAGCATGATAAACCTGATCTATAATCAACACTAACCTATTATTCTATTTATCCCACTTTTTATTCAGAAAACCTTTTTATTTAAACAAAATTAGTTTTTTATGAGCGTTTGTTGTACTTTGACAATGACTGTATTGTAACCAAGGTCAGTGTATTACTCCGCGTTCCAAAAATAACCGATGATCAAATAATCACTTTTTTAAATCAGAATATCGTTCTGTGACAATGAGTCGTGCGTTAATAATTACAATTTTATTCATATTGAATTGCAAATCAAAAAGTTTTATAACATCAATATAACATGTAATTGTTATATGCAAGGAACTACATTTGTTTACAACGTCACAACCGCCTAACACCACACACAATTCACTTTCGATATCAAACTAACAACTTTTGATCACGAGGTGCAAAATATTTGCTTCTTTGTAATAATATGTGGTTATTTCGTGACAAAATAACAATGATAACTTGGATTGGAGCTAATTATATACATTAAAATTTTGAACGTGGAAAGTGGCACCAAAGAATTGTGAGGCAAAGTTGTTCGAACGAGAGAAAGACATTTGCTGGTGAAGTGACTGGGTGGGGCGAACATCAACTTGATCAAGATCAACTTGTTCAACGGTAGACAGTGGTTGTCTAGGCTGCATTTCGGCCATAGTTTCAGTGCATGAAGGTGTACACGTGGAAGCTGTTGGGTGGTTACATTTACTGGACTGAGCAAGAATGTTGGAACACTTTTGCTGCTGTTCAACAGATATGGTGGAATAATTGGTTATGGACTGGACATTTTTGTGCCCTGTTATGGCCATGATTTCAGTGGGTGGAATGTTTGCATTTCGAAGTTTTTGGACCAGGAATTTGCGAACTGAGTGGTTCGTTATTCTCTTGTGCTCGGGAAAGCCGGCATCTTTTGCCATGGCCTTCAGCATCTGACCTAGCTTGTTGACACCCACTGGTTGACGCAAGAACCACTGAAATGCAGTGTCAGTTGTGCGTTTTGCCAGGTAGAAAGGGTGCTGATCTGAAGAAAAATCAGATGGACGCTTATCCGAGTACAGCTTGTAAATTAACACAGGATTTCTTGGTCCAGAAGTGGCGAACATCTTGGGAGACACTTTTCTTATGTCAGCGATGTTCTCTCCTGTGCGTGTTTTCGTTTGGCGCTCATTTAACTCAAGATACTCCACACCATTCGAGTCCACACGGAGGCGAACGTCTCCCCACCTAACAAAGACAGCATTTAAGTTAAAGCGGATGTACTTTGTGAAATGGGGTGCAAAATAATGAGAAAAATTGATACATACATGTATTTTGTGTGTTTGTGTGTTAAAAAAAGGTTTATTACCGCAAATTGTATTGCTCCGTGGTTCCTCGCAAGCCGAAATGAAGGCAGTTGTTCAACCAGATTGTATTTAACAAGGCCTTTGGAGTCTCGGTGCCAAGGATCCCCTTCTCCCAGAGCAGATCGATGTCGGTATCACTCAGCGGATGGGCCTCCATAGGACGGTTTCCCTGACCCTAAATTGGTGATTTATATTTCTTGTACTGTTTCATTTAACTTTTTGACTATATTTTTTAATTCAAATTATTTATTTTAGTATTCTATCTTTCGTAGGCTTACAATATTACTGTTTAATGTGACTATTCGACTTTTCTTTATTAATTGCAAATTAATGTCGCCAGCGTAATAATTTTGTACAGACTACACTCGGGATTTTTCCCAATTTTGGTCTTAAATGATACGTTTTCTGTTCAATACGTTATTTAGACAATATCTTTTAGTTATAACCGTTCATCTTAATTTTACCTGTTTCTTAAGACTTTTTTTTTGCATTGTAGGTGTCCCTTGTGAGTGCAAATTGGGCTCCAGTCCCTGTCATGACTGAACATCCATAGCGATGTCGTTTCAGGTACCTGTCAACACTAGCGATGATGCCACGGAGGGAGCTTGGTTCAAAATCTGTGCCATTTGACTTTTTAAGGGACAACAGGAAAGTGGCCAAATACTCATCAAGAAGAGTTGGTTCTATGTGATGGATTTCTTTGCCTTCAGCCTTTGACATAAGAAACCGTTTGAATTTGTTTATGTCAGACAAGGTCTTCGATAAAGTCTTTTTATTTTCATTTTGAACGATGAAATTACCGACATCATTGAGGTTAACATCTATGAACTCTTTCTTGTCAGGCATGTCTGGAATATGATTTATGATGGTTGGGGGTTTGACATTGATACTCGATGGTGCATCAGAACTAAAGCTAGTAGTAGTACTAGGGCTGGTGTCATTCTCAGTTGTCAATTCAATATCTAGGTCAACTAATTCAATATCATGTGTAAGCAGATTAAATGGATCAAACCCATATTGTTCCTGGAACTGGCTAAGTGTTAAAATGTCCTTTGTTTCAGTTGCTTGTTGCTCATTTTCATCATTTAATTCATCCCAAATTAATGAGAAATTGGTTTTGTTAAATTCGTCAGACATTTTGAGTTTTTTTTCAGTTGCTCTTGACAACAACAGAACCTATTTGCAACATAGTGTTAAATTTACCTAATACTAGAGTTTTAATGACAATAAGTGACAACAAACACATGTGTTTACTTCTTTTATTTGTTTAAAGATCATTAAAATTGACAAACAGTTGAGATTGTTTTTATTATTAATGCACTTGGCAAAAACAGGTGACAAGGTGCGTGGGAAAAAAGTAGTTCCGATTCGGCAGTTGATGACGTCACTCGGTGTATTATAGCAGAAATTTAATCAACGGGGCTATAATCAACCGAAATCGCTGTAAAAGTGGGATAAACATTAATATATTGTGCTTGAAACTGATTCCAAGGCATTGAATATGCATAGTGGGAAAATTGTCATAATATGTTCCTCATTGTTTCTAAATTGTAGATTTTGTTCATGCATTTGTTTTTCATGAAAACCTGTTTAAATAACCTATATCATATGTTTTTATGCTTGTCAAGATAATATAATATATCGATGTTGTTCATGAAATAGATTATTTTTGTATATATATATATATATATATGAAACAAGTTTATAAATCGTAAGATACTTTTCAAACATATACCGACATACATGTATGTGTGATCAAATAAACTTTTTTTGGCCACTAACCAAGGATTTGAGTTTTGATGCGTATACATTTACCTACAAGAGCTCTAGACCGAGAAAAGGATGTTTATTGTCCGATAACGAACAGTTATTTTAAAATATTTCCAATTTTGCATGATCTGATATTTTGTATAATCGACAGTTATTGAAATAGGATTGTGTGTAATATATATAAATATAAGTATCTTTTCTCTAAAATGAACTCCTTATATGTTCTTGTGTACGTACGGCCAATATCAACATATGCAAAAGTATTTTTGTTTTCAAAAGTGGGAAAATGTTGAAGGAAGTATTCACGCCCATGAAACGAACAATCTATCCATCATGCCATTCCACTTTATACGGGTATCAAACTAGACGTTAATATTCAGGTGAAGAGTTTTGTTTAAGTATTGTAGAATATTAGTTCAACAATATAATTTGATCGTTTGAATTTGCAGCGAGTATCAACATATAATTTAAAATGAGATCTTAGATATAACGTTGTTTTTTTTGCTTGAATTTAATCAGTAGTTTACTTTTTGTACCGTTCCATATAAATATAGTCGATATTCGCTTAAATGTGTAATAGTCAGATTTGTATCGGAAGGCTTAAGTGATAACAGTGTTGCAATACTTGTTTAGTCACAATATTTAATACCCGTGATACATCGGTGATAAATTAATGTATTTCAATATCAGCTTGTCATGGTAACGTATCACACGCCATCCTTGACATTTAATTATAACATTCTCAAGCTTATCATGTAGGTGTCATCGGGTGCAAATGTCTATAGTAGACGTGTAACCCCGCCTGACCTCGTTATCACACCAAGTTGTTGTATATCGCTCTATTATTGCGATGATTGTTTATCAAATCCGATTATTACACCATATCTTCTGTAACGTTTGACAATATTGCAAGTATTTGTTGCAAGGTTATTGATAACATGCACCCATAGTCGATCATACATGCGTTTACTAATATTCGTTTTGGAAAAAAAAACATTTTTTTTTATTATTTTTTTTTTGCAAACTATGAAGCGTAAGAAACATAATTGGCAATACAATAAAGACATGTATTGTAATAGGAAGCTCATTATAATATATGATTGCACATACAAATTATACATGCATGTATGCATTTAGAAATAACCAGAGAATAAGTTTGCTTATGAGTCTAACATGAAAATGGACAAAATCAATGCAAATAATAGACATAAATGGTTAATTTGTCGCGAGATGTTATTTAAAACCAACAACGATCATGAATATATTTTCTCTCAAACAATCGACATTCACATACAAACTATAAATTAATAGACGCATGTAAACATAACCCAATTGTAAGTATAGGATAAAACATGCTATATCAATCCAAATAATGTACATCAATGGTTAATGTGTTGCGTGATTCAATTTAAACTGAACATCAACCGACATGGTGTATTCTACAGTTCAACGAATGTGACTTGATACAACCAAAGCAAAAGTATATTTTGGTTTCAGATCACAACATGACATTTTTATCAAAAGGGCGTTTGTAACTCTATTTCGTATTAAATTATGGAGATTGTACTCATAGCACAGGACAGACCTAAAGTTTCATCATTTTCAAGGTCAAGATCTGTGGTTCAGATATGAATGGTTATCTCATGCAAATATGGCGCATATGTGATGACATTGAACGAATGAACTGTACTGTACAAGCACACACAAACACGTGCATATATGAACATTATCAGTGACAAAGTCCGCTCGGCGACGAGTAGAAACACTTACAATGATAGTAAGTGAAGAGGTACTGCTTAGTTTTAACAACTCACGGTGAGTTATCTCCGTAAATCGCAAGCTGGCTGATAGTTATCGGTACAGTTATCAGAACATTCAAATGTGTTGATAAGTTCATAACCACAAGTAAATAAAGGACAGGCATTTAATAATAAGAACATGTGCTATTTATATCTTATTCCTATACTTTAAATAATTTTATCTGATCGGTGTTTATGAAAATGAAAAACATACACGAATAAAAATGCAGAACAATTACTGCACACACTTGCATTGACAGAGAACGGTTGTATTTACATTTATCTGATCCAACGCTGAATCTGATGACCATACGTTAAATCAAAAGATTTACTGATAACCAAACGGACCTCTATGGTGAGCCACAGGTCCCTACTTTTAGATTTAAGCGTTAACTATTTGAAACAATATACAAACAAAAGCGCGCGCGTTTAAGTCAACTTATGTTTCCCAGCATTTATGTTTAACTATTCGATATGTTCTTACAAATACACACACATACATTCTTCTTGCCATACTTTCGAAGCCTTATTATTCGGGTCCTATGTACGAAATATAATATGTATTCTAGAAGGTTTGTGCTTAATAAACACAATTATGTATTTGAAAGTACTTATACAGCTTTTGGAAAATTACATTTTATCCATTATGTTGTCTGTCCTATGAGCTGGATTTGAGTGTTAACGCACAAGATACTAAGAAATACATAGACAAATGTCGTATCGGACATCTTTAAAACAGCATTTTGCAAAAGTTAAAATAAAACCTACCAGAACGGATACGTTTTACTATAATTCATTATTATTCTTATCCTCATCATTTAGAATTAAGTAATTTAGATAGCGCTAATGGCGTGCATACACACATTAGTACAAACAGAAAAACTATATGTCAGGGTGTGTTCCTGTTTGTTAAACATCCGTTGTTTGAATTGATTTGAATTGCTCACCATAGAAGTATAACGTCATAACAATGTAAACAATGTTAACTTCTAATCCCACATTCATGTACATTATTGCTTTACTTCCCTGTGTACTGTTTGTGTTCAATTTCAAAGTTGAAAATATATTAAACTGTATGTTACTGTATACACAACTTCTGGAATAATTAGTTCGCGCATGTAATTGCGAATCGAAGTAATGGGGATCTATGAAGAATATCCGGAAAATGATTCAGTGAACTTTGAACACTCACGCCATGGTGTGCTTATTTAACTGGTCTTGTATATAATGTATTGTGTAGTTCCGATGCTTGACTATTAACCTCACCCTCGTGATTAAATTCAAACGCATTGGTTCACCAAATCGTGCATTAACTTATAAACAGATCTTACTCATTGCAAATAATAATTATAAACATGTAGACATAAGTATAACACAGGCAAAAATAAAATAATGATAATGTTACTGTTATTTTCAGGATCATGCTTACTCACGTTGCTGGGATACATTCTCATTGGAACAATGACAATAAGTGAGTACAAACTGCCATGTATTTTCGGTTGAGTTTCATGTACATATTAAAACACACTCTTTTTTACATGTGAATAATAAAACACACTTTTGTTTGCATGTAAATATTAAAATACACTCTGTTTTACATCTCAGTTAAAATACACTCTTCAGTGTCATAGTAGTCGCACTGTTGAGTCTTGCCAGTTAAAAATATATTTGAAGAACTTGTTTATTGTTAGAGATAGTGCCCAACTAATGTTCTGAACTATGGTACATTCCCTTAACAATCAATGTGCTTCACATTTATTATTTACTTGTACTATGCATGTGTGCATGTCACAGTTCTAAATCTTAAGCATAAATTTATAATCTCAAAGGAGACTGATTGTGTAAACATAATCCATGATATAATTCGTGCTGTCATCAATCATATCAAGTCATGATAACTATGTAGTTATAACCTTCAACGTTATTAAATGTTAAAGTGTTTGTCTTGTATTCCAAGTAGTAAACATTACATGTTTACAGGACAAAAGTTTTATATTGCATGTTGTGTACCTTTCCGTGTGGTTTTTATTACAGGCCAAGTACCACAGATTTTCAAAATCCTTCGAAAGCGCAGCACCCTTGGGGTCAGTTTCTGTAGTCACCTGTTACTGCTACAAGCCTCGTCATCCACTGTTGCTTATGCCATCTACAACAGATTCCCATTTAGGTATGTATCTCAAATTCCTTATCCTATCTCATATGAGCCTCGCTCTGTGAAAATGGGGGTTTAATGCATTTGGGTAAAGCGTAGTCCCAGATGACCCTGTGCAGTCCGCACAAGCTAATCAGGGACATACTGTCCGCTATTACGATATGTTTTGTTTAAAGAAAGTCTCTTCTTAGCAAAACTCCAGTTAAGGCGTAAAGTGTCGTCCCTGATTTTACTGTGCGGACTGCACAGGCTTATCTGGGACGACACTTTACGCAAATGCATTAAACCCCTGTTTCACAGAGCGAGGCTCATATATAGTGTTAAGTGGTGTAAACACGTGCACGATTTGTTTATGTTGGCGTTGTTTTTTTTTGTCAGTACAGCTGGTATATTTCACAATCATTTCATATGGATTTGTATCACAAAGTTCGGAGTATTCATATATAGTATTTGTTACAAAAATAAAGAATTCAGAAACATTATGTTTTAATTATCTAGCCATTTTTAAGTACAACAAGAATGTTTCAAAATAATTTTACTAAAATCATCTTATTGATTTGTCTCATTGCAAAAACTATAGTCTAGCTTGTACATACTGTACACTAGTTATCAATCAGTTGGGAAGAGGGCCAATAAATCGCGTTAATGTTTTATACAATTGATTTTGTTTAGGATAATTTTTAAATGACATAATCTATTTAGTTTGCACTCAAAGTGACAATGTAATGATATTTGTGTTAGGCAAATAGTGTTGTTTTTCAACAAAACGCAAATAATATAAAGTCGCATTGCACATTATTAAAAGACACTGGGTTGAACCCTGGGTTGAAGTGCGTTGATATATTTTGTTCATGGTCGTTATAAATTATATAAAACAAACATTTATTCATTAATGGTATTCAATATCTCTGCAGCGCGTGGGGCGAACACATTGTGCTGATGTTCATGTTCGTGGTGTTGGTGTGCCTCCTCTTGCAATACAACAAACGGCCCATCGCCTCCCTGGTGTTCATGACGGTCTATATCCTGTGTATGGTGCTGCTGCTATGGCCGACTGTGCCGCAACGCCTGGTCCAGACACTGTATCTTCTAAGCATGCCAGCCATGGTGTCAAGTCGGGTAAGTCTTATATTTTCAATAATATTTCATGTGTATGTACGTTTACTAACAAACCATGCCACTTTGGCTAGTTTTTCCCTAAATTCGCCATCAATAGCATTAAGTCGGAAAGGTTTACACTATCATTGATAATGACAAGTGATAAGTCTTGGATAGATTCTGACCAGTCTAGTCGCTATCGGAAAACCAGTCTGGACATTTCGAAACAAAAAAACTGTGCATTTAAGGTGGCTTTAATTAAAAAGTTATGTTTTAGTTGATACAGATTTTAAGGACATACGGAACTTTGTTAACGCAAATTGTGTTTTTCTCTAACACCGGTTTTAAAATACGTCCATGGTTTCGGATAATAGAAGTAAAACTACTGGATGCATATCAAATAACGGTATAACAACAAGAAATGCAATACTGTTCCTTTTCTGAAGGTGCTGCAAATGTACAAGATACACAGGACAAAGTGCCCCGGACAGCTGTCGGCAACATCGTCGTTTCTGTGTATTTTCCACGGACTTGGCAGAATAACAACTTCCATATTAACCACTGGTGACCGACTTATGATTATTGCGTTTGCAATTGGTAGTTTATTTAATGTTTTATTGTTTTTGCAAGTTATGTTTTATAGACGAAAAAGTAAGAAAGTTGCATAATCACCTGTACCAGTCATGATTATGTTTATGGAGAAGTATAATTATTATGGAATATGTGTACAACACTTTGTGTGATCTATAATTGGATTTCAAATATTAATAGGTGCCCTTTTGTTCTCAATCGTTATGATCAGAACAAGTTCTTGCTTTATAGCGTATATATAAGCAGTGTATATATAACTAATTGAGATGATATGTTATGATATACTCATTATTCTAAATATACTATGTCCCGCTTGTATCAAGCCAGACATATTATTCATGTTTTGCATGTGGTGTAAATACTTAACAGTTACTTAATATATATGTATATACAAAAATGTTGTTTGTTTTTGTGCTTTTTTGGTTTCTGTCTCTTACTTAACACAAATGTCACCAAGCGTGTTAGTATCTATAAATAAATCAGTATAACTAACAACATTGTTAATCGAATGAGAACATAACGAAGTATATCTTAACTATTGCAAAATGATAACTTAAAAAAAGTAAAGACATCTTTCAATATTGATTAGTTGCAGATACCACAATTGCAAATCTTGTTTTCTCAATGACAAATGCCAAATACATAAAACAAACAGTTGAGCAATTTATTGTAATATGTTTATATTTTCTGCACACTATCACTTTCGACAATATAAATAATAAATCAACAGTAGTTATAGCGCCTCAATAGTCGAAAGCTTAATAACCCTTATACAAAATTACAAACAGCTACATTAAAAGTACGAAAGTTTTTGTTATTTTTCTCATTATAAAGAATCACAAGCATTTAAAAATCACCCAATCCCTAAGCTGACAATAAATGCTTAAGTACAAAACAAAAGTTCAAATGAATCCATTACAGTGTTTTTCTTCGTAAGCAAACAACACATATTTAGAAGGTGCATGCAAAGACGTCAACAAGTTAATATAGTTGTGAGCATTTAGGGCGGTAGAATCGTTTACTTTTTACTGGCATTTATAGAAAAATAACTAAGAACGCCTCCTAATTGTCCTCTGAAATCTTCGACATTTTCAGATGAAGTGGTATACTCAAAAACTGTATGAAAAACTACAACGCAAGAGCTAAAGAGACTTCATATAACATAACATAAAATCACATTTACCATCTGCTGTGAAACCCAATAAAGTTTACAGTTCATACAGTTCAAACAGTTCATACAAATAATTTAGTTTTTCATCATTCAGAAGAAGTTTCAGTGAATGTTTATTGATGACTAATGAAATAATAATTGCATTCGTCAAACGATATTATCATGCGGAGTTGCTTCATGGTGTAAAATTGTGTTTAAAGTTCATCGCGCTCGCTAGAAAAAGTGTATTTTATTAATTGACAAATAATTGAGCTAAGCCTTTAACACTTTAATCTCATTTTCGACATTATTAATGTCTTCTTTTTTCGAGGAAGCATTCTTTGTGATATTTCCGTTGAGACGCGCTCCAATATCCGCCACATTTCCAAGCACAAAGAACAAAACAACGTACCATAGCTGGGCTGATTATTGAAAAAATCTTTCACTTAGTGATACAAGCATGAAATTTGGCATAAATTACCTTTAGGTACCCCTTTCTTCAAAAAGCACGTTAGCCACTTGGAAATTCAAAATGGCGGCATGTTTTTCAAGATGGCCGCCAATACTCTGTTTTTAGCAAGAAGTACAGCAAAAGAGACTATTAAACTCTTTTATATGAACGACAAAGAACTTTCTGAATTGCTCAATTGACACAAAATACACATTTACAAGAAAGCATAAGACAAACACAAATATATATACCCTCCTTGGGCAATTTTAAAGTGAAACAATTTTTATTTTTTATTTTTTTCCGCCCATACGTTCGTACTATATTATGGCGCTTGGATGCGTGCGTCTGTCCGTCTGAGATTACTTATGGTCGTTTTGCTGTCTAACACTAAAAGATAAGCCCCATACTTGTGTATAGCCACATAAGGTTCATTCCGTCTTTTCTTTTTTAATTGTGACTATCTTTTATTTTACGTGGCTCAAAGACATGCTTTTAGGTGGCTATCGAAATTAAAAGAAAAGACAGAATAATCCCATTTTAGGAAACGTCCATCTGCCTGTCCGTCTGTCTGTCAGTCCGTCTGTAAGCAAATGCTCGTGTGGGCTTAATAGGGATCTCCTTAGTAACGTTCAATTGACTTTGAAAATATCATGCATACTGGCCTTCTGGCTTGTATTGTGCCACTCTGCGGTGCTTTTTAACTTGAATTAACAAAATAAAATGTCTGTTTGTTTGTTTTTGAGTAAAGAAGTCCGGATGTACGTTCGTAAACGAGTCTGGTAGTTCTTGAACTTTTCTAGCTTTGCTGTCAACTGGATTTGTTTCTCTTAGTTCACCTTCATTTTCTGATGATGGATGCTGAAAAACTGAAATACTTGTTCCATGGAAAGATGTTGTTGCTGTAGTTGCACTTGGATTGTGATCAATATTGTCCTAAGCAGCAGTTGTGAAAATATTTTTCCTCAGAATGGATGGACAAACAACACCTTCGTTCTTTTATCTGTTTACAGCTGCATCTCCTAATTGAGCTGACACTTCAAGTACTATGTCGTAAGAAATACTGAGACCATGGTCATGAAGCATTTCTACCAATAACCGTTTTTTCTGGTTTTGGCGTATGTCGACATGCCAATGAATACAGGTAAAGGAGTCTCACGGTCCTTAGAATGTCTGAATGTTTTTGCTCCTTCTTTGTATTTTGCATAGCAACTGTATTGGAGCAACTGAGCCATTGCTAAGTCTGTCTTTGATGCGCCGAACCTTAGCTGCGCTTTTATATCAGCCCCATGTTCTATCATGCAGACGAACTGTAGAAGAATTAATGGCAAGGAATCTTCAATGCAATCCTAATTAAAGCTACCATTTAAACCTCTTTTGTTCTAAATCATTTGTTTTCGTAATATGTGGGCTGCTTTGGTAACAATGAGAGCATCAGAATAATCCATGGCTTGGGAAAGAGCCCCGCCAACATCTTGTTTGAATGCCAACAAAACATCCCTCCCCTTCCTATGGGCTTCCAACTCAGGGATCTCTGCCAACAACTTGTCTTTCGGTCTTGACGAGTTAACATTAGTCATTTCTACTCCCAATTGTGTAAGATTTTGATTATATAGGGCGATCAGATCAGCTAAACGAAGCATAACGGGACCTTCAGCACATGTTTTTGCTCGAACGATATACACACGAAGCTCTGAAAAAACAATGGAATAGACTTCTTTTTCTCGGGATGTTTGGCACTCCTGACTGTCCACATTTGCCAAATAAGCTCTCTCCCGGTTGTAAAGAGCAGTTAAACAAGAAAGGTGATACTTAAGTTCTTGTGAAACAACATCACCGCTATTTAGTCTGGCCAACAGTTGTTCATCCTGCAAGTTTCTAGCACATGCATTTAATCTTTCATCAAGTTCCATTGTCATTGCATGCCGGATTTCTGATATAGGATCTTTCTTCTCACCCAAAAAACACACACAGTTGTCGAGACTGGTCCGTCTACTTGTTGGAACAACATGATCAACGCTGTCGTTAGCTTTAGCAGATTTTTTCTTTGCCCTCTCAAGTTTACTATTAGTAAATAAAAGCCGGCAACTCTGATGGTAGTTTGCATTATTTTGACGAAGGGTTTCTTCAATGCCATTGCCTAGATCTATTCTGCCAGGGTCCATTATACTTGGCATCTGGTTGATGGCTTTAAACAAGGGGACATTTCTTGCAATCATTGCATAGCCATCAGTTTCTTTGCTACTTTCATAGCGAGATAGCGGACTTTCTAGTTCTGAATCTTTCTGAACTTAACAAAGGCAGCATTAACTCCAGTCATTCTCAAAGTTTGAAGCAAGTAGTGTCACGTCTGACATGTTGAAAAACAAATTCTTTGATATATCTACTACCATAATCGACTTAATTTATGGCCAAGGGTTCATCCTTTTACCACATTAAATTTAGATTAACACGTTGAAATATAGCATACAACTAGGTTCAGGAAATATTTCATCCCTACGAGGGTTGTCACAGAAAGCTGTATACTTTTTTCTATAGACAAGAAATGTGACGCTCAATCGCGGTTTATATTTTGCAAATATACTGGATCATCCTTTCTTTCCCTTTTAGCTAATAGTGTTCATGTAATCAAGATACGTAACACGTCACTGGCGCACATATCTGACATCAAACTTCATGCCGAGTTCAACAGCAGTAATGTCACCAGTATTGCCATTGTGCATTGAAATACACTCTAATCATTTCTTTTTTTAATTTAAAAAAACTTTTTTTTGATACAGATTTAAATTCAAACTAGTCGAATTGTTGTTTACGAAATCAAAATCAAGTTATTTTCACAGCAGTAAAACCTTTCAGAGAATTTGTTTCATTTGTTTTTCATTGTTCAATCCTGACGGCGGCCATCTTGAAAACGGACGCCATTTTGATTTTTTGTATTGGCTAACGTGCTTTATCAAATCTATAGTTACTGAAGAGTATATATGCCAAATTTGGTGCTTGTATCACAAACTGAAAGATTTCTTGATATACAGACTTAATCTGCTGAGCTACCACCACTTTTGAGTATTACTAAAACACGACTAAAATCGCATGAATAGCGTGTACTACTAACGATCTAAATTGAGTAGGCTTAAAGTAGTAGTCTCCCTTACTATTGTTGTAATTGTTATTAAAATAGCTACTACACTTGAGGCTCTGTTTACGGCACAACACAAGCCACTCATTTACATTTGTGTTGCAACAATTTACCATCGTTATATTCCGTGTATAGTTATCAGGATTATAACGTCGGTTAAATATCTTTTTAAGAGATAGTCGTGCGCAGTCAAATAACAAATTATGGATTATTGTTTGAAAACCATAGAAGTGTATGACTGATGATAGGAATCATTGCATATGAAAATACGCTGTTGTTTCCCTATAAATTGTCTGAAAATTATGCCTGGCTGCACAGATAAATGCAGTAGCACGGCGAAAAAGACTAACATAAATACATAGTTCACACTCAATCCATAGCAAGCCGATTGCGAACACACATACATATTTTTTTACGTCGTGTCTTTAAAACAAACAATTCACTCACCTTCTTATTTAGCATTTGCAATTTATAATTCATGGCTCGTATAGCGAGCATACTAGGTCAGGCAGTTATACAGCCGTACATACAATCTTCTAGAAAAACCAATTCTACGGAGGAATGCAATTTAAACGCTGACAATTAGAACAACTGATAAGAAATGAATTTATTCTTGCTAAATTGTTTAAGGCCCTTGTTTACAGAATGTCGAAATAACAATTTTTCAACTTGTTGTCACAAATTCAAAAAATAAAAGATCACCGTACACCAAGGAGCGAAATACCGCTAATGACGTAGACTCATCGTGAAAATACAGCTTCGTTTATGAATAATCATCATTTTAAATGGATACAATTATAAAACGTTAGAAACGCGAAAAGATTTAATAGCTTGGAGCGATAATGTTGTTTCCGTTTAATTGTGTTACAGCACGTTGATCACTTATATCACGTATAAATTGAATAAAAAATATAATATATAAATCACAATGACCGTGTTGTTTTGACACCAAGGAACACTATTGCGCGACATGCTGGGAACACAATTTATCTTCCAAAACATCTTTTCCTTTTTCAAAATTAGAACTCTACCGTTTCGTTATTAAATAAAAAATAATAATAAGATTCGATTGTCAAACTTTGACAATACAATGACATATAACATGAACAGAAAATATCAAAGAAAATCTATTCCAACATTTGTATTTTGGAGTGAAAAACCATATGGCTAAATCACAATTACTTACCTTTTCCAATTAAAGTTTGCAATACTCTAATTTCGAAACAATCATAGTTCACACAAAACAATATCCACATAATAATAAGTGTGTTTATAAATGACATAAACATCTTCGTTTACTTTAATTTTGAAACTAAGCTCAACTTAAGGTACGAAACTATGGGCACGAATGGACAGAGGTACGTGTGTAGATTCATGTATTTATGAACATTATGATATTTGTATGCGACCCAAAAAAAAATGTGTACAACTGTCTATGATGTTGGCAGCATAAAAGAAGGCGTTGAAATTCAGTTTTACATGATTATGCTTAGTTTTAATTATGAAAATGCAGTTTACGCGATATAATGATGACCGATGTTTTTAATAACAGTATGAATTTTCCCAATCGGAATGGCAAACACGGCCTCCAGTTCAGAATGTTTAATGTAGCACAATTTATGTGTAATATCCTTTTTGAGCCAGTGGGGTCTATGATGGACATGATACAGATATAAAACCTTAATTACTCTGTCCCATTTAGACTTGCAAAATGTCAACAAGTTTGTCAATTTCTAGAGGGAAGTAATTCAGTGAAGTGTGAAGTCCATAAATGTCATTATTTTGTTTTTCTGCTTCAGAATGTTTAATGTAGCACAATTTAGTGGTAATATCCTTTTTGAGCCAGTGGGGTCTATGATGGACATGATACAGATATAAAACCTTAATTACTCTGTCCCATTTAGACTTGTAAAATGTCAACAAGTTTGTCAATTTCTAGAGGGAAGTAATTCAGTGAAGTGTTAAGTCCATAAATGCCATTATTTTGTTTTTCTGCTTCAGTATGTTTCACAGTTTTACATAAGCGAGAGTTAAGCTGTCTGAATTATGTTGATCAGAGGATTTGAATGTAAGTTGTTATTTGTTGAAAGCAAAAACAGTCCAGACAATGAAAATTTGATTTCGATGCTTTATTTAAAGGAATGGTAACCTCATGCAATTGATAATCAAAGTACTGAAAGTACTGGTGGGGCGATTTTGTTCAATTTTGTTGGTCGTAAAAACACTATACACCGTATTGCCAACCAATCACCTTTGTTGAATAAAACAGATGGAATTACGAAAGGGTGACAGGCTGTCAACATAATATATAATTTAGCTATTGGGGTTAAAAGTAAATGCTGCTTTTTAAAACAAGTCAT
Organism: Dreissena rostriformis; assembly: GCA_007657795.1. Classification (NCBI taxonomy): domain Eukaryota; kingdom Metazoa; phylum Mollusca; class Bivalvia; order Myida; family Dreissenidae; genus Dreissena; species Dreissena rostriformis. The sequence goes on from VMBQ01003859.1 coordinate 20,234, forward strand.
TGTCGTACGTGCCAATTCATAACTGCGAAACGTTGACAGAACAGAACAGATTGTCCATATAAGAAATCCCTTTCAATCTCATGAACATGAATACAATGAAGTTCGAATTCCAATAAAACCAGGCAAGACCTATATTGTTTGGACAACCCCTGAAATGCAAATACTAACTTAGACAACAGATGAAGTCTATAAAGCATTTGTTTAGTTTGGTTCTTGCAACCCAACATATTAAACACTGGGATTGTACATTTAATTTGATGAGTGTAATGATATCTCTTGGAAGATCAAGCCGGCATAAAAATAGTTAAAAATACACAGGCTTGTATGAGATATTTAGCTATCAACTATGCCCATATCTGAAGTTCTAAAAATATGTCCTTTAAAACGGAATTTCAGTAAGTCACAGCTAGATAGTTCACTTTAATATACAGGGGTTTTCCTGGCCACTTGGGAAAAGAAGTCTGGTTAAATAGGGATTTTTTTATCAACAAAGTGGACCGACAAAGTAGACCAAATTGGGATTTTCTATCAACAAATATTGGCACATCAAACCTTTATTTTGAATAAACAGCATTTGTTTAAACTTGAATTAACAGTCTGTTTACACAGAAGCATTATTATGTTCAACACATTATTTGTTAATCATAATTAATGAAAATAACTATTAACTCGCCTGTTTATTTATCCATTTACGTTAAAATACTGCATTTCAGTATAATATCTAAGTCAAGTTTTGCGAAATGATCACATTATTGTATCTACGTAAATTTGAATGGCATAAAACAATGTGAAGTCCACAACGCTTATTCGAATGTTACTACATGCATGACGTATAATTAGCTGCTGTGAAAGTGACAACCACAACATTTGTTCGTGTGTAAGGAAAAAGTTCAAAACTGGCATTAAAAGCACGGGCGAATTTTCATATACAAACTTTGTAGCGCAGAGAACATTGGGATGTTTACTTTGACAGTAGAAAATGTAGCGCGTGGTAAAAAAATGTGTCGCCCATATCGCGAACGCAATTGATTTCTTAAAACGAAAGAACATGAATGCGCTGTATCGGTTAAGAGAAGATAGTTCAGAACTCGGGTGCTAATGCCACAGTTAAAAGACGTTGCCATGGACGGAACGCGCACTGTAAGCTGTTTTTGCGCATAAGTACTAATGCCATGCGATCGGAGCTATTTTGTTTGCGAATGCAGAATCTGGATGAAAAGTGGTTAATTGCAGTAAAAGACTTCCTGTTAACGTATATTATGTCACCTATGGGTAGAAATGCAGAAGGCAATCGCCCCAAAAATGGGTTTACTAAACTTATTTATACTTAATTAAAATTCACAATTTTTTTCAAGTTCGCAGCTCTTTTTTTACAATTTTGAGAAGTTCGCGACTCATGTTTGCACGAATTCGAAACGTTCACGACTATTTTGTTCACGAAGTGAGCGGCAAAAAGCCGCTTCACAAAGGAAGAAAAACAAACTTAGTGGAAACATATGATGTGTTCGCCTTATAAGAGCTACTGTAAATCTAACAAACTGATTACTAAATACCTTGTCATACTGTATATGGTATCCGCCTAGCGACCGGGAGGTCATAGGTTCAATCCCCACTGTGGGAGCGTTCTTAAGATCTCCCAAAAAAAATAAACTAGAACTTGTTCTACCAGGGAAACGGACGGGATAGCTTTTGAATAAATCGGAGTCTTTGGTAACGCTCGAGCTAAATAGGTTAAAACGAAACAAACTGATTTGTACATAGACGATTGACTTGTATTATGTTTAGTTTCGCATACCAAGACTTTAACATTATTCATTTGCACTTTGTGCATGGCATAACATTAGTATTATTTTTGTTATTTTGTTAAGTTTCTAAGCGTATACCTATATGCGTACATCATCATGCAAACCATGACGGGACGTAAATGGTTAACCCGAAACATATTCAACGCGTATTTGTATACAGAACACCATATTGTAAGTTTTCATTCCCTAAATGTAGCAACTTTGTCCAACACGATAAGTGTGACTTAAGAAAGCTACGACGAAGATATGACGATGTTCTTGATCATCAACATCATCTTTACACTGCTCCCATGACGTAGTCATCTATTGTCTTCTTTTGTAAAACATTATGTCCGTTGCCAATAAATTCGTTCTCTAAACAATATTATTAACTGTATTTGTTACATTTGATTTTATCCTGATTTATTGTGAAAACAATAACAACAAAAATACTTTTCACTATTCGCTCGATGTTAATACAATGTCGATTAGCAATGTTCACAGTGCAATAAGCACTAAGAAAGTATACCTTAGTGTTAACCGTACCATGACACGATGAATGAAAGGTACACTTTCTAACGATGATTGTAACAGGGTGCAGGATCACGTGACTTTATGGGGTTCAAAATTAAAAGTTAAGGGATGTAAACACACCGGTAATTGGTGCTTTGTTTTCAAATAACTTTTTTTAACAACTTTTCTTAAGAATTTCAACAAGTGCATAAAAGACAGTTTTTATGCTGCTCATGCCGATGTGAACTACATCAGAATTACGGTATTTAATAAGCCTGTGTTTTTGGGCAAAAATTCGATGTGAAAGGTATTCATGTACAATTTTATGCTGCACGCAACGTGAAATTTTGTCACCGATTTCAGACGTGTTCAAGGATTTATTCTTTAATCTTAAGATATCGGCACAACCTGCAAGAAAAAATGTATTTTATGCACTAGAGATGATTGTAAATGTATTTCAATAAATTGAGATATTTGTAAAAATAAAGTGTTTGCATAATGTCCAGCCCGTGTGTAAACCCCACGTGAACCACATTAATCCTGCAACATGTGTAAGTGCTCGTTTAAATTCCTTGCAGCAGTACTCCGCTGAATGTCGTAAACCTATTGTTGTCGTCGCTGCGGTACCCTAGGTCATTGAATAAATAGTTAACCACTTGCACGGCTTGGCCTCTTCTAGCCTGTAAGAAGATAAACTATATTTAAACAGTATTTAAGTGAAATATATACTAATGGTAATCACTTAATTTATTATGGTATTGTGTCTGAATTCACTATACGTTATATGAACAGAACAGAAGAAAATATTATATTTCGACTTAAGCATATACAGCTCATCGTCATTAACATATATATAAACAGTACCAGCATGCCTTTAAAGTAGGTACAACAAATACATCATTGCGAAGAATGCAAAATGTACAAAACAAGAAATATACATGTTTTCGTGAGAATGTCACATGGATGCGGTAAATGGTAAATACAAAGTGACCACATAGTGGAAAGATATAATAAGTTTAGACTACATTATACAACATATTTTCTCGTATTTTAAAGCATGTTAAATTGTACATTGCTAGTGTTCTTGACAATGTTTTATTGTAATTATTAAGTAGTTCAATAAACTTGAACATATTTGGACTGAATCTATCATACTTTGGGATTAATGACTTCCTAACATCAGCATCATAGGGGCATTGTAGAACAAAGTGGTATTCATCCTCGATATCATTTAGATTACATAATACACATTTACCTTGATCTCTGACAATGTTCTAGTGTCTTCCTATTTCTATAAATAATTTGTGAGACGACATATGAAAGTGTTAAACTAAATTTACAGTATAAACGATATTATGCGTATCAACAGTTTTAGTATTATACTTTTTAAGCGTACTATAGAATTGTATCAGTGAAATAAAATTTGATATGAATAAAAATATACAAATATATATTTGTATATAAAGTTAGGCATGCCAGTTTCTTTTCCTGACAAATTAAAATGATTGTATTATATTCGCAAACCCACGAATAACTCAATTCAACTCAGATTATTAAGTAAATAACAATATCAACAAAACTATCGTTTTGATACAACGACGCGCAGTTTATGACAAATATTGCAAATACTTATTTATGACGTCGTTAAGCACACATTATCTTGAAGTTATTATAAACAAACGTGTGACCTTAACGTTTTTTTCGCGTGTATGTGTTCATTTATTTTATACTTAAGCGAACAATAAGAACAGCAATTGTTTCTTTTGGTATATGATATAGTATGCACACCCCTCATGAACAATTACTTGTTCTATTACCTCGTGTGCAATCAAATACGATCATATACCGAAATCAACAAATATCCTCTAATATGTATACGAGTTTGACTTATCGAAAAATCATGAAACGTTATTTTCAAAAAAGGATGGTAGCTGTTTCATTTTGTTAAACCAATTTTTTTACCTTCAAACGGAGAATGCATTACTTGGGGATTTACAGTAAACAAGATTATCCGAGTCTAGTACTTGCTATATACACAAACGCGTACCCAATAATAAAACCTGAACGACTGACATATTCACTCCCTGTTGGTCATGGCCATTGGCAACTGGATTTGAGATCGCATCAACAATATTTACCCCCATCGATGACCAGTTTTCCAACGACCTCGCCACCCTCGAAATGGGAAACCATAAAGGAGAACATGTACAGTCCATCGAAAGGGCAGATGAACGTATGCGTGTTGATGTTTAACGCATTCCCAATGTTTGTAACGGTCCAATCAAAGGGAATGATCTGTCCAATTGCGATATGTGCTGGGTCATAATCAAGGTAGGCGGTGATTGCAACAAGTTCTGAAGAGCTCTGTCTTTTGTCTAAAAATATAGAATACAATAGAAGCAAAACACAAAGTATGTTTGAGGGATAAAAACGCGTAACACTATGTCATTGAGATCATCGTCATCATCATCATTAATCCCGTGTCCGGTTTGGCCGCTGGGCGGGAAATGAGGGGAAATGAAAAAGAGTGCTTGATATACCTTTGGACAGTTTTTTACGTGGCGTCGTGGTTATCTCAACAGAAAGGGTTTGCTAACAAATCCACTAAACGCTGTTTTATACATTGATTATTTCTGGCATTATTTATTCATTTATACAATGTACAAGCAAAAGTACTTACTTGTCAATGTCCCGTTACGTTGGACATTCGTTATGAGGTTTCTTAGACTCTGCACTTCCTCCTTTAGTTGTGCGTTCATCTCTTTGCACGTTTGGAGAGTAGATTCCTTTTCCAACTCGATTTTCTTCTCTAATTTATCGATGCGAGCTCGTAGATCAATGTCGGCAGATTGCGCATCAATCCTGTTCGAAATCGCAAGCAACGCGCACACTACAAGGCCTCGAAATACCATTTTGGTTGATGCTATGCATATGATTGTTCGTGTATGTCTTAATGCTGAAGTGTGCCTTAGATATATACCGAACAGTCAGGTTATATTAGTTTGCTGATAAATGAATGTTAGTGGTAGGAATGGTGAGAATGAAGCAGACACACGTTTTCCTCTCTTTGATTGGTTGATGTCAATTGATAAGGCAGAATATCCATGACATAGTATAGTTTTAATTTGAAAACCTATCCCGTGTTATTCCTTGAAGACGTCTTATTAATTGTAGGTGTACTGTACAGATTTAAAATGATAAATGTCTTTTAACAACATAATTGATGTTTTTGCTCACATTGATCTCGTATAGATTGCCTCTGCACAGTTTGATTTGTATTCCGTACCCAGTCGTTTGTCTTTGCGTATGTACAATGACATTTTCCTTCAAATAACTTTTTGTTTATGCAGTTTATTTCAAGACTGAATATCTAGAAGTGGAAATGTCTTTACAAACAAAGTCATTTATTTTAAATGTGCTTTTTTACAGATTGGGAAAATGACATGTTTTCGAAGAATTTGTTATAGATATAAACATGCGTTGTATGCAAACAAGCGAAATAACACTCATGACTCACAAAACATGTAAAATGTATCGTTTGCTTTGTTGGCGACCAATCAATCGCATAACAAAGTGTTTGGAACGCTTTTTACTTTTAATTTGGTAAATACGTGTGGAACGAATAGAGAAATTGAAATACGCAGTTCATATCGAACACCTGAATGATTAAATGGTGGTGAATATAATGTAGTGGGTGTGTCAGTGGGGCACATCATTTAACCAAATCCATGGAGGTTTATTTGTATTTATTGATAACGCTGACCAATATAGCCATGACGGAAAGGACCTAAACAAAACAATGGCAAAATTTTACAAACAGAACAAAACAAGTGATACTACGTAAAAAATATGAATGAAATGAATATCACAATAATAACATTAATTAACACACATTTCATAATACAATAATGCTAAATGAAGGAAAACATTTTAACTAACCAGGTTGGAATAACATATTAACCACGTGGACTTGCGTCCACAAGACGGTCTCGGCAAATGCAAGCATGGTCATTTATTGTATAATGAAATTAACAGTAACATGTAAATGACCAATGAAAATATTGCATCGGATTAATTCGTGATTTTGATTGGACATAAAAAGTACAAGTATTGCATCAGCCTTAATAGGTGATCGAGTGCTTGCGAGAGGACAGAACTCCCACAAATGGTAAATGTTTGTTATATAAAAAGAGAGACAATACTTTGACCTATACTACACAAATTTGTCTCCGAAACGCCCCGGTAACGAATCCCTGTAAAGGCAAATGCAATATTTAATTTTTTACTCTGATAATAATGTTTGGTTATTACAAAGATGATAATTGTGTAAGTACATGCTTTTATATTCAAAGATGCAACAATGTGTGAACAGCTCTTTTTATTCCATGACATAATTTGAATGAAAACCAATATTGTAAGTTCACAGTTTCTAAATTTATTAAAATGGCAATGTTATATAGTCAATTAATTTTCCAAAACGTTATTGTCGCAAGATAATCGAGGTCAAACATGATTTGATTACACCAAAAAAAAAGTATTCATGCAGTTGTGTATCATCATTCACATCAATATAAGATTGTATAACTTGATGTTTACTAGTATCAACATTATTTGTGTTCACTTGCCGGTAGCCGAAACAATACAAGCTCAAACTTTTATAACCAAATGTTTATAATACTGTACTTTTATTGTTGAATTTGAGTTAAGTGAAGTGAAAACGAACAGCCTCCTGGTGTGTTTGTTTTGTTCAATTACACAAATATCAAGCAAACGAACCATCTGAGCGCCACATATGATTTGACGAGCATTAAAATAGGATGATTTAAGGGTCATGAAACCACCTTCTATTTGTACCAAAATACCTTGCACTACTGAACGAATTACATGCCTGAAAACCCCAAATATGTCGAATAAAGCATAACCAATCGGGACACGTGCTTCTCTTAGTGGTCGAATCCATATCTACCAAACCTAACGTCTAACGCGCTATTGTAAGTATCGAAATTATTAGAAGACTTATCGTATTGTGTTAGGAATACTGTTTTAGTTTTTTCCCATTAATTGATGGGCATGTTTCAAACAACTAAAAGGTTTCGAAAAGCCATAACACAAAAAATAGTACCTTATGGTCTTGAAAAATTCATCTATATTATGGCGATTAATGGTTCAATAAAGTTTACAGCACGAACTATCTCCAACAATAATGTATTCCAAAAAAAATGAAGCATCGAGAAATCATAAGCAAAAAAAATGCAATATTGAGAACGTCGGATGAGGTTTTTTACGTTCTTTTCTTCCTCGTTCAGCTTTTCGTTCATCTCATTGCACGTTTTCTCCAGCTCGTCAATACGATCGTATAGATGCATGTCCGCATAGTGCATATAATGCATTTGTAACATCTCCATCTACGTGCACAGTGCAAGAATTCCACATACCATTTCGGTCATCAACTGGTAGAACACAATTTGGGATATTTTAGGTTAATATTAAGACACAATGCCTTCGTGTGCCTGCAATCTATTCCAAGCTGATGAATGTTGGTGTAAAAACATCGGTTTAAAGTTCCTTTTGAATAGTTATGGCACATTGTGGAAATATGTCCGATACAGTGTAAACTGTCTTAATCCGGGCTATGCTTAATTATAAAACGTATTACTAGAATAGTCTATACATAGTTAAGTTTCAGATATATTTCGTCCTTCTCCCTGAACATAATCTAAACCAACATTGCACGATTAGTATTACCGTTTTACATTTCAACTTACTTCCAATTTGGAATTGTTTAAATGAACATCTAATTGTATTTATGCACATACAGAGCGCTCCCATAATTGTTCGGGTATACTCCGTTTACCGTCGTTCGTGCGCCCGTATGTGCGTCTGCCATTTACAGTCGGTTGACTTGTTCTTTAAACTTCGTCGACTATCACGAACATTATTGTGTTGCAACTCGATTTACTATACTGGTCCGATACTCTAATTACAAAAGCTTGACTATACATAGTTTAACAAATAGTAAACAGTCAACAAATTTCACTGGCGCTACAAGGCCCACACATTTCGTATTCGGACTGCAACATCTTATAGTAAAAGACGAAGCTCTTTTCTTACAAAAAAAGGTTTTCTGAAGCTGAATAATGTGTAGCGCGTTAGTTTCATGTGTTTTATGTCCCCCAGTCTATGCTGGGGACGTATTGTTTTTGCCCTGTTTGTTTGTTTGTTTGTTTGTTGGTTTGCACAAACTTTAACATTGGCCATAACTTTTGCAATATTAAGGATAGCAATTGATATTTGGCATGCATGTGTATCTCATGTAGCTGCACATTTTGATTGGTGAAAGGTCAAGGTCATTGTCATCCTCCAAGGTCAAAGGTAAAATATATGTGTCAAAATCGCTCAAAAGGGGACATAGTGTTTAACAAACACATCACTTGTTTAATATTGTTTTTGCTCTCTATATATGTATTATCTTTGAAATTATCAGACGAACTGTACAGAGGAATGGAGTTAATAGTCTTGAGGTCCGGTTTCAAAATGTCTGCAGTAGTGCAGACTGCTGACTTTATAAATGTGTTTTAAAGATTTACTTATATTAATGTCGAAACGCGTTTTTATTTTGCGTTGAAATGTTCTACAACGTAATAAATCAGTTGATGCTAAATATAGTATTACTAATTTTGCTTTGAATTACTGTTAGATAAAATATGTTTAACCAATATGTCCATGTCGAGTGACATTTCTTATTTGGTAAGAATCACTTCGTACTCTATAAAAAGTTATTACAGTTAAGTAAAATAATAATAAAGAGCATTTTTAACATATTTATTATTATATTTAGCACATATCAACATACAAAGTCTGTTATATATTAAATGCATATAGCGCAAACTATATTTACAATAAACCAATATGTATGCAATCACGCACAAATTAAGCCATGTCTATGCATTTAATCACAATTTCTCGTAAATTAAAACTATGAACGAATATGTGATTTATCACCATGAAATGCAATTGTATGTATATGTAAACAATTTTCGTGATTAAAAGCTGGAAAGCAAGTAAGCAAACTGTATCAAAACAAAGATCATAAATGCAATATATATTTTCATAAAGACACGCGATCTTCTAGTCCCCATGCGAATAGCTTGGTTCTTAGAAAACCAAGTTAAATAAATATGTGTATATTTTGCAACAAACATGTAAACATATACGTTAAATACTAGTTACTCACTAGGTAATAAGTAAAGTTAGCAACATACAAAATACATTAAAATGTATAATAACATACACATACTGTGATAAATATAATAAATTAACAGTTAACAAGTATAATTGGTCGGAAAACAAGGCATCACGTAAACACAAACAACATTTCCCAATCATTAGGTGTGTTTTTTATATCAAACAAATCTTTCATTTAGTTATTCAGTTGATCATTATATTTATTCGGGTAAAATGCTTTATAGAAATCGTATGTGTACCATGTATCATAACCTTTTGTTAAGCTGCAGCTGATCTACATACATTACCACATGCTAAACAGGATTATAATTTCAACATCAAACGCTATGACATACAACAACATATATGGCAGTACGCGGAACAAAATTCAAGAAATCTGACTTATTTAAAGGCAAATCTACGACATTAAAAAAGCCTCTTACACAAGTAAATTCTATGCCAAAGACTATTTTGTATCTTAAAAACTGTCATTGGTTAAGCATCTTAGAATCAGCCAATGAAATCAACGGCACAATATAACAAAAACATTCATTGGCAATAATACGGGCTTTACTTAGAGTGCGAGTAAATTAACAAAACGTTTATATGCTTGTTTTGAAAGACTGTTTTTGCCAGTCTAGCATACATCGTGATCCGTGATCGCCAAATTATATAAACGTGTCTTTGGTGTATTCATATAAACGTTTGGTAAACGAATGTAAAGTGTCCATTTTGAAAACGTTAACACTCTTATGGGGGTCTGAATCCAGGTTGGCGGATGCACTCTGACACCATTGTAATCTCACTTCCGGTTTTTAAATTATTTCCACAGTACATAAATCCAGAATGTAGCATCCGAATACCGGATACAGTACCTCGCTGATATCTAGCATGTCGAAGGTATGCAGCACTTTATTATTATAATACAGTCGGCGATTGTCCATTTCTTTTTCTTCGTATCGACAAGTATCCCGTACTTAATCCTTACCTCGATGCCTGGACTGTTGTCTGAGAGAGGGCTGAAATATTGTAGCTCCCTGTTGTGCCAAAATACCTGCGTCAGTTTAACGTCTTCCGGGTACCTTGCGACGTAGAATTAGCGCGCGTGCTCGTGTCGTTCGACAGTATAATGCAAATCTACGTCATCAAGGCGACAAAGCTCTAGCTCGAACACGAGCCAGGTTTCCTCAAGAGGTTGCTGTATGTTGTATACGATATCGACCTCGTAGTAGACCTTACCCTTATCCTTTATCGCCAACATGCATATTGCGTCTTTGTACTGGCCAAGACAGTTGTCAAGGTCGATAGTACTTCCGCCAAAGATATATGTCTTCTTGTTTCTCAGCGTTCGTCCGTCCGACGCGATCGTGATGTGCCGATATGGAGTCTATTTGCAAGTCCGGGCCTGTTAAGAAATGTTTAAGGTTCTAGTTAAATAGTTACTGAATATTAATCTTGTTATTTAATCAAAATCACGTTTTGCTTTCAAACATTACGTTTTATTAAACTTTGAATAGCACATTCAACATGTTCGTACACAGCGATCTGCCGTTTCTCAGTCAAATAGATATGAAGACAATTGACCCTCAATGTGTCCGTCTTTCGAACGTAAAACGTTTTTTAAAGCCCCATTAACTCATAAAATCAACGAATAATTCGTAAAATATTTCGTAAAATAAAGTTTACCCATAAAACATCAGTGTTCCTTATAGCAATAGCCAAAATGTCAACGCGTCGTGGTCTGGTAACATAAATTAAACAAGATACAAAATGCTCTTTCTTATGTTTTGTGGTACAATATATTTCATACGACGCACGAACGCTACATTGGTACATGAATGTGTGTTGAATTTATTGTACCACAAAAAATAAGATAAGCATTTTGTATCTTGTTAAATCTATGTTTGGCGCCAAATTTAAGCGATGACGTCATGTCACGTGGTGGCGGTGACTGATACTCCATTGGCAAGTACTCGCTTTTAGTGATAGTTGACGACTGCTGAAGGAAGCGCGGAAAAGTGCTGTTAAGCGGTGGCGGTTTTGAAATAGGTTCCTCAGAGGAGGTTATCGGAGACTGTGGCGTTTTCGGGAGTTGTCGTTCCTGCTCATTGTCTTTGTCCTTGGGCTTCTGATTGATCAACAACGAAATGCTTTTAAATGACCGATTAAATCAATATGAGCCTCGCTCTGGGAAAACGGGGCTTAATGCATGTTCGTAAGGTGTCGTCCCCGATAAGGCTGTGCAGTTCCAAAGGTTAATAATAGACGACAATTTTCACTTTTATGGAATCTTGGTTTTGAGGAAGTTTCTTCTTAGCGAACATTAAGTGTAGGCGGAAAGTGTCTTCCCTAATTAGGCTGAGAGGACTACATAAGACCGCTAATCCCAGAGGCTGATATACAGCTTTATGTATGTGATCTTAATCTAAGTTAAAATTCATTACAAAGGCGATTACTTAAGCATCTTTATTAACACACTACACCGAATCGGAATTTTCAAAATATCAGTATGTTAACGTGTTGCATTTCAATATTGATGTACAACTAATAAGCCATTCAAACATTATTTACTGTGTTTAAACATTATAATAGTAATATGTTTTTATGAAACGAGGACTTAAATTGTTATATTCTTAAACATTATATGAAACAAGTAGTTGCTCGATAAGTTTATCAATGGTTCTATCAGAAGTAAAATAGTGTAATGTACATTCCTTCGCTCATTCAAAATACACGATTATATTTTAGTGTGTGAAATAATGCTTGTTTTTTTAATTTATTATTCATGAACAGTTAAAGTGCATACGATATAAAAACAGTGCTCTCACAAACGTATCAAAATAAGATAAACATGTTTGTTAAAGAGGCCAACGGATTTTGGCATGTATTGAAGCGTGTCATTAAATGCTTTAAATTCTTTATATTGATAAATTTAAACATTTGAACTAAAAATCTACAGTAAAATAACAAGACTACAATTTGAAAAAAGGAAAAAAAAAGTAGCCCTTAACAGGGCTCAAATACTGACCCCTGTATTCCTGGAGTCCTGGAGTAAAAAGCTACCGCTTAGACCACTCGACTATCCACGCTCATGTTTGTGGAGGATGTATGTTTTAGCTATCTAAGCAATCCTCGTAGTTTCCCAAAATATCGTTTTGCGTCGATACGACGCTTTATCTGTTGGATGGTCCCTTTAAGAAGCGCAACACATAATCAATGAGCCATACCCAAATTCAAGTAAATTAACAACTGATGTAACTAAGAGAAACAAAAGCAACATAGAGGTCATTTTCGTATTACCATCGATTGCGTTAACTTGGCCTGTGCTTTTACATAGCGACTACGTAAATGTATGTCGCATTGTGAGTATTGTACTCTGCATGGAGTCAATGTATTATGGCAATTTAACATTGTTATATAAAAACGACATACTTGTCAGAATTCTCATATAAAATACCATTGGTATACACAGTTGATATTCATGAAGATTGTAACACTCAGATTTGATTTGTTTATCCAAGTTAAGATGAAATTAAGTTCCCGGTTGAATAGGCACCGGATAAACATTGACCAATTTTCTTTAGCACTAAAACTTTACGTAAAACTTTCGGCGTTTAAAAAACACAGAATATTTACGGCACATATTCTGTATGCAACAACAGAAAAACGCATCTTGTGGACACAATTTGAAACAAATAGATCAACATACCAAACATTTAGAAAATCTAACAATGCGTATACCAACTTCACAGAATTCCCGATTATGAACGAATGGTACAAATGTTAAAGGAAATTAGAATTTGTAGCGTAAAAAGCGTTAAACCTGTTAACTGGTTTGTTAAAACATAGACACTAGCACAAAGAGTTACGTTTGAACAAAACTATTCCGTTCCTACACTTAGTATGTTGATGTTTTTGTTAAATATTTGCATTTTGTTTCAACCATTTTAGCCCGATCAACACAAATCTGCAGATCAATTTGTTATTGAGTAGTACGACATTATCCATCCGTAAAATGTTCTTACTTTGCGTACATGCATTTCACGACATTATCCATCCTTAAAATGTTCTTACTTCGCGTACATGCATTTCAAATATTATAACTCGTATACTATAACAGGCTATTGCCAAGCAATAATGTCCCCTATCGGCTCTACCATTGTCAGATTTTTTTTAAATTATTTGATGCCATAGCAACCAGAACTCTTGACGTAGGAACAAAATGAAATTACGTGCATAATCTCCATAAAGGCATCTGTCCATGTTTCAAGTTTCATGCAAAGATATGAAGAATTTTTAAATTTATCGCAGGATCCGGAAAAGTATGATAGACAGACAGACTGACAGACTGACGGACTGACAGACGGACAGACGGACGGACAGAGCGCAAACCATAAGTCCCCTCCGGTGAAACCGGTAGGGGACAATAAACTACAAAATATTATAATCAGAAGATTCAATAATTCTTACCGATTAAGAGCGAGTATAAAATATAGAATAATCATGAACAAAAATCCTGAACACAGTGGAACGGAAATGCAATGACAATATAAAACAAATAATTTTTTCAACGGCTAGACTAACATAAATGAAACGATCGGGAAAATAAATATAATGCAAACACCATTGTCACATCAAACCGCTTTAAAATACACATATTTAACCTTTCGCAATAGGTGTAGACTGACCTTTTATTACGAGTTGGAACGACAGTCCGTCTGTAAATTGACATTTAAATATTTTATCGTCTCAGTATGATTGTTCACGGTTGTGGTTAAAATAACACGGGTATGAAGTTGAACAAATAGCTGTCGTTATTATTTCGATGATGACATTGTTGACGATGGTTGTGATGATGGAAGGGGGTTCTAGGATGATGACATTGGTGACAGTGGTTGTGATGATGGAACGGGGTTCTAGGATGATGACATTGGTGACGGTGGCTGTAATGATGGAACGGGGTTCTAGGATGATGACATTGGTGACGGTGGTTGTGATGATGGAAGGGGGTTCTAGGATGATGACATTGGTGACGGTGGTTGTGATGATGGATAAAATCACATGTTCTCGTGTAAGCTGCGTGCGCTAATGCGCGTTCTTGCACTCGGTGCATAGGAAGACAAAACAGTCCTTACATAATTGTTCTCCTTTGTTGTCATCCGGACAGTGCGGATCATTTTATCGCCGAAGGTTTCTTCTTGATTTTTATCATATCAATCATATTCATCATGGCTGTATCTTTGGTAAACTCAAGTTCGCTCGATAGTCGATGCTAAACGCGGAAAATGGCGCACCTTACGACCGATCCCTTAACGGCGTTCAGAGTACAATCTTTGCACAACGTGTATAGGCATGGTAATAGTTTCGGAGCTCTTTGTTCCTCATCGTATTCGGTGTTGCAGACTTTACACAGGATGAAATGCTCGTCTAGATCGTCGATTGTGGCCATATTGGACCGCTTACATCAACTGCAACGTCGTTCCACAAGGACATTTTCCGCCTAGACTGGACTTTCGTTGAGAAGATACTTCCTTTAATCGAAACATTCATTAAAAAACGGAAAGTGTCGTCCCTGATTAGCCTGTGTGGACTCCATGGGCTAATCTGGGACGACACTTTACGGAAAGAAAATTAAGCCCGGTTTTCCCAGAGCGCGGCACATATTCCGTGTTGCACATGATAGTATGCATTATGTATGTAGCGCTCAGAGAGCTGCAGTAAGCGAAAAACAGTCATTCAGTATTCATGGATATCAAGTAAAAAGTCGTATTCGGTATGTCGACAATATATTACACATATGCATGACGGAATGAAACAATTCATTGACAGCCTCAGATATGATATCGATTTGTAAATAAACCCACTAGGTGTAAGCTAGCGTCATTTACAAACATCAAAATATTAACATGAAAGCGCCCGTTTGAATTTTACAATTACATGTACCCAACCATTTAATACACGAATGCAAATTTAATTTTTAATTTGCTTCGTGGTTTCATCTATGTTTTGAGAAGTATATTTAAGCATTACGCGTCCTTTTTAACTTAAAGTTGTATTGATAACGCCGCGGTCAATATTGTTTGCTGTGAATATCACCTATTATTCAATAACCCGCTAGTAATAACTGTTTCTAGACATTTTGACTTTTTGTTTAGTTTATCTATTCGATGGCTTAATAATTTTCACTATTTACTATGTGATATTTCATGCAATAATTACATATGGTACTGATTAAAGCTATTCCTATTTACATTTGTGTTAGATTGTTGATGTTAAAACAGCAAATAATCTACTGTATCGTCATCGTTATAAACAATGTTATCCGGAATTAATGTGTCGCTGGCATTCAAAATATCCTCTTATGAGTGAAATAAATACTCTTGGTCTTAAATGCATTTGCCTGGTTTAAGCAAGTTAAGATGTCGTCAGACATGTTTAATTATCAAGAAGGAAAGTATGTCCTGGTATACCAAACCTAAAACCAGTGTTTATTTCCTTATTAGGGAATATGTCCGGGATTTAAAATTCGTTTGATTTTAAAAAACTATTATAGGCACGTTTTTACAAATCAACACCTTTTCTAGACAATAAAAAAGGTCGATAACACACTAACTCGGTTAATTTATGTCTAAAGATATTCGACTTTATCTGATTTAAGTATATAAATCATTCAGCGCGTCATGAATGTATGCCGGTGTATTATGCGGACCCGGTAGATACACTAGCGGGCGCCATTTTAACCTTCTAGGTTATAATACACTAATTCCATTTCCCATAGGGTCCCATTATAAAACCGCCAACTTACAAGGCATTTTTCTTATAGTTTCTATATATCAAATTTTGCAAAACCGGTATCATTTTAAAGATCAATCTGTCCTCTTTCAATAAATGCACTCAAAAATATATGGTCTCGCAACTTCTAAGAAAGTAAAATTCGCTCAAAGGCAAGCACCCTCGGAAAACAGAGTTTCGGAATTGAAATTTCGACAAAAGCCCCGTACTTCAATAAAAGCACCCCAAACGTTCATCTTTCAACGTAATCCCCAATGAAATGCACCAAAATGTTGCAGACACACATAGGATGCAGGAAATAATTGCAAAAGGCATGGGTGCGATCGCTAAATTGCTTTTAAACCCGACGAGAAAAGGAACTCTTTAGAAAGAGGCACTACTTTCGAATGGACCACGGAGGGATACAAAATGATTTAGTGTAATGTAACCTCTAACAGCAATGGTTATTGAGCACCGTATAGAAATTATTATTTGAAAATATGCGATTTGTATCCGATTAGTGATTTAATTAAATAACGTTTCGATAATAACTACTATAAGTAGCTTTTAGATGCGTACGATTCATAATAAATTATGGCAGATGAAAGACGTGTTTTATATGTTTGAGAATTAACTTAGGTTTAATTCAGAAAAATAAATTAGCCCTTTGAAAAATATAGCTCGTTTGTCTTATGCAATTGGGCAACTACAGAAAATAATTATCTCATAATCCATATATAATAGCATATATTATTATCTTAAAATAAAAAATAAATGATAAAAGACGTTGTAAAGCCGGACATACCCGTCGCCGCATAAATGTGCACACATGTTCGGAAGTGTCACCGTATAAATACTTGTAGTAATATGAGTAAAAGTAGTAGTAATGTAAGGAATATTTATGTCCGTCCGTCCGCCCGCCGTCATTTCTTCCGTGTATGGCGTAAGGGTTTGTCTTCATTAGCTATACAATACACGTGTTGCTATTATTGATTATTCAACCCATTGCATTAAATGAATGATTGCGTAAATAGAGCTTCGACGATTGTTTCGAAGTATCGATCAAACGATGTTTTCGTATTCCATTATCGATTGAAAGATTTGAATTCGATTTGTTTGTGTATATTCTATAGACATTATTTGTTTCATAAAGCTTATAATTCGACTAATTTGTGCTTGCCCAGAGTTGTCATGTTCATTGATCATGGTTCCGCGAAAGCTTACTAAAACATTATATTCAACAACATCGCCATTTTAACACTTTTGTAATTGATAATAATATTAAATTTAATTGTATTTATGTATTTATGTTAATAATGAAAAAATGAATGACAATAGAAACATTGATGTTCCATTTTGCGAAACATGACTGTTGAATTGTTAACTATTTAACCAAGTTTACAACACATTTAATACATATTTAACAATTGCAGTGGTCTAGGCAAAGTCGTGTACATAAATTGGACGCTATATATGCCCACAGACATATACGTTAATAAAATATTAAATAACAATTACTATTTATAACTACATGTGTATACTTGTATAATAAGCCCGTTTACTATTTTGCTAAAACGCTTGCACATCGGCATGACACAATAAAACATTTCCCATGTAAAACACGTTTTACAATATGCTTAAATCATAGTGTACATACGTTTAACGTGGGATTTAGAGCTATTCATTACCACTATGTTCCTCACAAAACGTAACCCGACGATAATGTTTTATGTAAACACAAAATAACCTTTTATATTCTGATTCACATTGTGCTACGTCTTATTTCAAAAATATTTACCTACAGACTTACGTTGTACGAAAGGCGAATTCAGAATGTCTAAATGAGAAGTGCTGTGGTTATTTTCAATATTTTATTTGTAAGGCCAACAGGTTGACACACGCACGAAGTCGGATAGATGTACGCTGTTTCAATAAATTTAAACCTTTTTATTTAATCTTAATTGCATCGAAAGCCGATGGCTTATTGAAACAGTGTCGAGTATGTTTCCTGGGTAGTTACCAGTACTTGGCGTCTTAAGGGTAGATCATAAGTACCCTTACACATTGGAAATCGAATCCGTGAGCTCTCGGTCGCTAGGCGGAAACCATAACACATCGGCGACCTCTAAATGTTTGTTCTGTTTTTACAGAAAAAAAAAGTGCAGACCAGTATTACTCAAGTATGTAATGAGCTTCGTTTTGGGCAAACTGGGCTAAATGCAGTCCACAAAAGCCAATCAGAAAGGACCCTCTCAACATTAACTGGATTTATGTTAAAAGAGGCTTAATTTAAACGAAAAATTATATATCAGAGGAAAGAGTCGTCCCTGATCAGCCTGTTCGGATTGCACATTCTAATCCGGGACGATACTTTACGCACATGCATTAAGCCCAGTTTTCGCAGAACGATCATCTGACTGTGCTTTAATCGATGAGATTGAAATAAGCTACCAAGCATTTTTCTCGTTCTGTATTGAATGTATCAAATTTAAAGGTGTAACAACACATTTAAAAGAAAGTTTTTAGTGGTTCGCTTTGTGTTGCAATCGCTGTTCGGGCGCTTAATAAAGATTATTATCACACATAAACTAAGTTATTTTCTACTTATGTATCATCTACATCTGCTTCGAATCAGACATAAACATTAATCAAAACTAGACTAAATAACGTATAAATCAATAGAGGGGAGTTGTGCAACATTTTCTGTAACGCATGCGCTCTTGTTGATCATAATTTGGATATCACATTAATAGCGTTTACAATAAGGATATGATAGAGATTTCATTTAAAACGTACGTGTGTGAACGTTAACAAATCTGATAATGTCAACACTATGTTATTGTAAAGCTAAATATACGATCTCAACTTTCAACTTATCCGTTCAATTCTAATAGCGTGCCTTTAAACTGTCGAGTTCATACACATATATTTAATCGCGTGTTGCAATTTCAACTCGAGTTCCACACCTGACAAACGTTGATGACCTTAATTACAAGCAATGCGCAAACGAATCAATAACTACTTAGTGGATCGATTTTACCGCCTCTTAAGAAGGCGAACATGCACATCGCTGCTGACAGTAAAGTCGTCAAACTAACATTCTTCAAATACGATAAAGATTTAATGTAGGCTACTTTGTTTAAACAGTAAGATAACCCCACCCAAAATAACAAGCTGACGAATGCTGATATTTATTTATTGCCGAATTGTCATAATGAATGAAATGAGTGTGTGTGTTAGAAAGTTTGGATTGGGTTTATACAAATTTGATTTGAAATATCAACAGCGTGAAAGTGAAACGTACTTGATGTTAATATTTATATATAAAGTACATTTTTGCTATAAAAATATAACGACAACAAATTCGACCCATGTTCCGTTAGTTTTTGTGAAATTAAAGTA
Source organism: Dreissena rostriformis (assembly GCA_007657795.1). NCBI lineage: Eukaryota > Metazoa > Mollusca > Bivalvia > Myida > Dreissenidae > Dreissena > Dreissena rostriformis. The sequence continues at coordinate 39,928 of VMBQ01003859.1, forward strand.
GACAATATTCATGAAAATATTCATTTTTTATCCATTTATTTGTTGGTAACCTTAAATTTCAAATGCTTATACCGGCACGATTGCATTTTTCAATACAAGTTTACTACATATCGTGTAAACTACGGAGGTAATTTCTGAAACCCTTTAAAGCTATGATGATGATGATGATGATGATGATGATGATGATGATGATGATGATGATGATGATGATGACGCCGACAACGATATTTATAAGTTTCCTCAGAGACCAATTAAGCGAATCAAAAGTTTTAACATACATTTAAGCTGTTAATAACAATCATTATTTTATGTATATCGTTCGATAAGTATTATATTTTAGTTGCAAAGAAGGCTTTTATTTTACTGATTCAGCATCTTCAGAATTCATAATGTGGGAGGTAAATTTTGGGTTATAAAGATATGCAACAGCATGTGTATATTAACAATTACAGTTGTAATAGTCATCAACAAGCAATTATCATCAAAACCAAACTAGCAGTTGTAACTATTAGTTGTAAACTACAGTTGGCGGTCCTGCAAGATATGTAAACGAATGGCTAACAATGACAAATATGAATACAATGAACGAATGAACGCATAACGCTTCCTTGTTAAAAGCAAGCAGTTCTTCGCATTGTTATATTCGGTCTTGTTTTCAAAGGTATATAAAAATGTCCGTGTTAATGTCAATCAATCTTCCCTAATCTAAATGAATTATTTCCTTATACAACCTAAATCACATGATACTAGATTCACTACAAAAGTTAAGCCACCTGTAAAAGCCGCATATGGAGTGTATTACCAAATGATGCAGAAAGGTATGTTACAAATTCGTGTTTTTTTAATATAAAAAAGCGATTTTTTTTTATTTATTAAAACCTTTTGTAAATGTATGTATGAAGTACGGTATGATGTTTTACTTACATTATTTTCCTTGCTCTAAATTATATGTTGTCTCCATAGTTTTTTTCTCAAATAAATCGCTGTGATGATTGTAAATGAAACTGAATTGATGTATATTATATGTATATGTATCGTTTGTCCTTTTGATAAATTCTTAACGAATACACGTATTTTGTCATAAATACCTGTTATGACATTCCCATTCATGTTTATTAAATATTTGTATAACATCGGTATACATGTCAAAAACAATCTTTAAATATGTGTTCGTTCGAGTGGGGACAATTTAATATTTCATACTTTACATATGAATAAACAATCACTTATAATGGCGTATATAATACTTCGAAGAGCACGGTAACAGTGGCTAGAGGATGTTGAACAATCAGAACTTGGCCATATTGTATCTCATTAAATATTTATAGAACGTTTGATGCAATCGTTAGAGAGTCAAAATGGCAAATTCGCATATTTTTTGTTTAAATAATTGGCCATAACTCTGAAGTGACTTGTGGGGCATGACCTCCAACTCTGTGAAAACAAACAATTCCTGAAGTTTGGAAATGTTTCAATGAACACCTTGTAAAACTATTGAGCGAAAACGCCAAATTTCGCAAGTTAAATAAATACATTAAGGGCGATAACTCTGAAGTTTTTAGGTACTATTGCGTCCGTTTTATGTTGCGTCTGTTTTATGTCCATAAATATGTGTAGACAATTTGATGAAGATTCAATGAAAACTGTATGCGAGTTATAGAGCCGACCATGAATCTGCTACCCGCCCTCCGCCCATCGGCCCAATAAACCACCCATCCGACAAGGGTGTTCCCATAATACGTCCCTTCAAGAGACGTGCGTTTAAACATCTCATACTAGTATACGGTTGTACAAGAAAAGCAATTATGAAAAAAAAACTTACTTGCTTACTTTCAGATCATGGCGATTTTCACACCACGTATGTTGCGTGTGATGTTGGTGTGTGGGCTCACCGTGACCCCGTTTGCCGAGGCTATTGATAACAAATGTTATCCATGTGTATGTGTTTCGAGCGATGGACAAGGTTTGTACAGTGTGGACTGTTGGTTCAATAACAAACTTGCAGGGAGATTGCCACAGTTCCAGAACATTAATGAAACTCAGATTAGATCCCATAATATGTCGGGTAAAACCTATACAATTTAAAGAAACATACCCAAGCGCCTTTTGAAAATTACAGCAGTTTACAAGAACTGGATTTGTACAACACTTCAATTAATTCGTTTAAGAACAATAGTGCAACATTAAAATGCGATACTTTCAAAGGCCTTGACAAATTGTAATTTCTCAACATCGCACATAACGTACAATTCCCAATTTCAAATGAAACTGACAGTAACTTTTTTGTACGTTTACAGTCTCTGAAGAAACTTATGATGTATCAAAATAATTTGATACCGAGTGGAAATATTGGTTATCCTGGTAAAATCTTGAAACATATACCCACTTTAGAAGAGTTATGGATCGACGGATTTTCAGTGGTTCCCTTTGGAAAAGAGTTTCAGAATATGTCAAACTTAACAATTCTTCGAATATCCGGTGCCTTAATCAGGCAAATATGGCAGTACGAAGATTTCTGTGCTATGCAAACTATCAATGAATACACATTTTCAAATTTGCAGTATGTCAGAAATTTATCAATCATAAATAGCGATGTGAAGTCTATTCTGGATGATGCCTTTAGAAACATGACCAATCTTATAATGCTAGATCTGTCTATGAATGAGTTAAAGTTGAGCAATATCTCTGGCTTGACAAGTCTTAATCCAGGACTAGAAGTTCTTATTTTGGACAATATAAAAAGCAAAAACAAAGTAGAATGCCCACTCTCAATCATGAAATCGACGGTAGAATTGCTTCAGAATTTAACAGCTCTTAAAATGTAATCATTAGATAATTCTTTATTTCAAACACTCTAGAACATGTACGAGTTAGACAAAATATATATGAGCTGAGCTATAATCTGCTTTATGCATATCAGATGCCTAATTTGAGGAAACTCGAGGCATCATTTACCCACACGGATCTCCAGTTTTCTGTTTTGCATGGACATTACAACTCCGATCATTCACCTCGTAAAAGGCATTCATATGAAAACAGCGAAAGTAATGGCATCATACATAAATATATGAATTATTTACTTTTTTCAAATGAGAACAGTACCTATGACGGACATTACAAAGAATCGGATAGCCCAAAACCGCCATACTTTATTCCAACTGTTACAATCACGGCTTTTCTACCACCAAAGCTGGAATATATCGATATAAGTCATTGAAAGATTGGATTTCCAATAAATGATTTTTATATCTATACAAACAACTCACTGACAACAGTCCTTGCTTCTAGTTCGCTGCTTTACTGCTGGGCAGGACCAGTTCACGGCATAGAAAAGGTCGATATAATTGATCTCAGCAACAACTTTTGTTCAAGTGCTGATTTAGAGAAAATCTTTCAACCAAATAACAAACTTGAGTATATTGACTTGTCCGTTAACCGAATCAATAACAACCATCCAGAACTATTTAAAAATCAGACCAATTTGAAATGGTTAAATTTGTCAAAGAATAATGTAATGGGTTTTGATCATAAGATATCTCGAATGCAATCACTGCAAGTTTTAAATCTATCAGATAATCACCTTATGACACTAAGCAAAAAGTAACGTTCTGACCTTGAAGGCATTGTTTCAGCCAGAAACAACATAACTTTGACGGTGGATCTGACTCATAATGTTATAAGCTGTTCATGTGACAACGTAGAAGTATTAGAGTGGATGCTTGAACACACAAACCCAACTTCAAATTTGTTGGTCATTTAAATGTCGACATGCTATTATACGCATAATGTCTCTTCAACTCTTCCTTATCCTGTATTGATCAGGAACAAGGCGGATTTGTTCTTTCAAGTTTCCTTTCTGCAACAGTTTTGTCTGTCTTACACGCCGCTTCTGATTTCATTGGTTGTCTAACTCTTCTTTATCTTGAATATCATCATTGGTGCATTCATACACCGGTTGAGATTAAAGACAAGGTACTGGTATTATGTTGGTAACAGCAAAGAATTTGATCGTAAAGGCTACATCTCTATCGAGGGTTCGTTACTATTTCAACGATTCAAATACGAGATCTACCTGGTTTACCAGAAAGACGCTCGTTAATTTATTTTGGAAATACTTTGGCCCAAACTCGTTGAACTGGAATATGTTGTGTTTGTACATGACGACATTCTGGAAGGACTACCGCTTTGCAACGTACTGACTAAATCTATACATGTAAGTCGCATGGTTGTTTTTGTTCTTTCGAATGGATCCAGAGAAAGTTTGAAATGGAAGATAGCTGCACACGACGAATGAAGAATCGAATCACAGAGGAAAGTCGATATCTTTTTCGATGTTCTACGAGTCCAACTTAACTCGAGGACTCCCGAAGAATCTGCAGCTGTTGCAACAGGATGCGTTGATTGATTGTCCTATCAATGGTAATGAAGATGACTTGAAAGCCTTTTTTGAAGACTTCAAGGCTAAATTGAGTGTTATTGTAACTACGACATTGTGATTTCGGAAGTATTCATTCAGCCTATATTGCCTTGCCGTTAATAGGTCATATTGGTTAATCTTGATACGATTATATATGTTTGTTAAATTCATGAAATAATAGCCCATCTGCATTTCTTTCTTGTATATTGTGTACGCCCGATACAATTTCATCTTGTTTATATGCTTAAAGTATTGTTAAAAAAATGAGTTTGTAACATGTATATATTTTAAATGCAATGCTTTAAAATTTGCTTACTTTTTTATTATTGGTTTAACTTATGTATATTATATTGATGATTGGCAATTTGCTAGTGATTCAATATGTCGACTTGGAAAAACGAATGATAATAACCTTTTTTTGATTAACGGGTATTGTTTTAACTTACTCTTTTTTTAATATAATGTTAAATTTTCTTCGTATGAATGTAGCGGCCGAGTTTGTTAAAAAACATGCATTGTTTATTGTTCAACTCGTATTCACATTAAAAACTGTTCCCATTAAACGTGTTTGTTGAAACTTTAGCAATCCGTCAGAATATATGTGGTAAAATATCATGGTAGGTAAGGTGTTACAGTTATGCATCATATTTACAGTCAAAAATAGTGCCATCAATCTTTATAATGTAAAGTTTTCTTGAAAGTAAAACACCCATGCATGTTCACTCCATAGCTTTTTGACCAATAGGTGCAAATGTAGTGACCCTAAACATAATGTACGTGTGAAATGTACATCAGAAACAACTTAACGGTTAACAGATGTGTTCGATACATTACCTAATGAGCTTAATATCACGAAGTATGTCTTGATGCATCTGATTCAAATCAACATAACAATATGAGGCGTGTTCTGAGAAAACTGGGCAAAATGCTTGTGCGTAAATTTTCATCCCAGATAAGCCTGTGCAGTGCGCACAGGCTAATCAGGGACGACAATTTCCGCTTTTAAGAAATTTTTCGTTTAAATGATGTCTCTCCTTTGCAAAAATCTAGTTTAGGCGGAAAGTGTCGTCCTTGATTAGCCTGTGCGGACTGCACAAGCTAATCTGGGATGACACTTTACGCCCATGCATTTTGCCAAGTTTTCTCAGAACACGACACAAATGAGCAGGGCTTTGCCAGGAGTGCAAGCTATACAGGAGTCCACTGTCGGTCCGGTGAAAACACTTTATCAAATAAAAATAGGCATTATCCTAACTTGGCCCTTTATCTGTTCAATTGTAACACTTCATAATGAAATCCAATCTCCACTACTTACCAGATGATTGAGATTTGGCGAAAACAGGTAGTGCGTATTGCTGTTACTTTGCGTATAATGTGTATACCAAGTTTTGTGATTATATCGTTTGTACCTTTCGAACAATCGCAATCATGCAAGTCTATTTTTATTAACAGTCACCTGAAATTTAGATTGTGCAGGAATGCAGGGTAATGCATACTCTTCTCATCCCTTTAATCTGTATTATTAGTAACACTGTTAGTAACTGATGGTGTATATCCCATTACTAACAGTGTGAAGACAGTATCTCACCCACTACCTTTTCCTGGTTGTGTTTAATAGATAGTGTAAGTTTAACAGAAACCAATTCAAACGCCTATGACGTGTTCAATGAATACATTTATGTCAGTTTATAACAGTAATTTATTAATTTGTCTAACACAAAAACAGACATTGTTTTACAATGTACTGTATCACAGTTTGTGAAAACTGTTTTTATATCATGATACTTATATATTTTCCTCTCAGGGATCACCAGCGCTGGGATGATCTTGCTTCAACGCACTGTACCGGATATAACATTGCGTCCCACATCCGGGTATCTAGCCAGGTATGACGTATTCAGTATATCACCCGCAGGACATTAAGGTTTTTGTCGAAAACGATAATTATCTACCTGTTCGAACGAAACTGAATAGATACAAAAATATAAGTTGTAATATGCGACCAAAGTCTGTGTTTACATATTAAGGTTACACAATCATTAACATTAGAATCATATACCACGTCCGTGTTCCCTTAATCTTAGACCATAATGGTCACCGTACCCGTAGCCTAGTGATTAAGGATTGCGTCTCCAAAACGGAAGCAAACGATTCGAGCCTCCGACGGGACTCATTCTGGTATGAGCGGTTGCATATGTTGAGGAGTAAGTCGACGAGAACCAATTGTGTTTATACCAAATGCCCTTTATAAAGGATATGAATCGAAATGTATGTATTGCATCTGAAACTGTAGCAATTAAAATGTAAAGTTAAACGAATATGATATACAGGTTTATTTGACATAAGTTGCATTACGTGTATAATTATCTCCAATTTTAAATTTATTGATAAGAACAGCATGGCATGAAAATTGAAAACAAAATATTGTAATAATCGAGAAAATTGCACATATTTGAACACTATTAATGGAAGGATATAACATAGAGAAATTGCAATACAAAACAGTCCTGTCGGTGATTGCAAACTGTGAAAACAGACAAGTGAATGTTTGAAGAATTGTTTCAGAAGTAATTTATTTATTTACGAATGCAAGTTATTATTGCAGGACAAATACCTCCTTTGAATTATGTGTTATTTTTTTTTAAATTTGTATTGAACAAAGAAAAAAATAATGTACATACACCTTAATAATAAAACCGAAATTTCGCCATTTAGGTTTCTTAAGCGAGGGGACACTGCTCCCTTAGCATACCCCGTACCAGTCCGATATCCATTAACATTTGTCTGGGAAAAAACATGAAAACTACCACAATGTTATATCCCATGCAAATTGTACCCAAGCATACCTCTCGCAGTGGTGACTTTCCTATCAATAGCTACGGTCGGAACAAGCCATATCTCTGCGCGGAGGTTGGCATCCGAGAGAAAACCGGGAACAAGTTTCATATGATTCAGATTCGAGTCTTGGCATGTTGTCGCCTGCTTTAAAGCATGTACTGTAGCATTTATGTTTCGAAAGTGTAACATTTGTTATACCATGGCGAGGGGACACCCCTCCCATGCCCACTCCATTCCAAGAAACCTACCATATTTGTCATAAAAAAACTACGTTTACCCAAGAAAACCTCTCAAAGCGGTTAACTCATAAGCAAATATCTGCGCGGAGGTTGGTACCCGAGAGCAGACGGACAAAGTTCCGTCTGCTTCAGATTCGATTCTTGAAAAGTTGTCGCCTGCTGTAAAGCGTGTAGCCGACTGGCCAACTGTACCTTGATATTCTACACGCCGGAAGAAGGCGACTGTCAGCTTTACCAGACGACAATCGACGTCACCACGTACCCGCATAGGACGGCAGTGACGTCATCAAGTGCGGCATATTTGATATCAAATGGTATGTTTTTCTAAATCAAATAAACATCCCGTGCATTGAAAATATGTACGTGCTTGACAATGACATGGTAACCGCTTTACAATGTATGCATTTGATATGCACATGGACACTATATCGACCAATCAACTAATTCTTGGCCCGTATTATACTCATTTGTATTTCGGTGACGTCATCAAATACAGTCAACAGCAATACTCTGACTCATATTCTACAATAATCCTTCATGGGAATATATGCCGAACAATATTTTCCTCAAACATGGACACTTTATAAAATAAACATTAAAGACCAGCTACTTATATATTATGTATCATCGTTAGATGTTTTTAATATGATTATAACGTAAGCAAAGAAACAACGGACAATTCATAAACAATATAAGCACTTTTTTTAGAAGGGGTAAATAGACCAACCAAAAACATAACGTTCCCTGTTATGTGTTAAATCTGGACTCCTAATAGATAAAAGAATTACAGAGTTATTGTATGCATACATATCTGGTTTGAAATCGTTTAACCTTGATTGGCATCCCTGGTTTGAAATCGTACCGTCTCTCCGCATCGGTTCTTTAGTTCAACGATTTCACTAAAAAGAACCCTCACGAAGTGCTTGACAGCTGATGTTTTACTATTTTTAGAAATTTTAATGTTTTGTCTGTATAGTTATGATAAGTTCGAAGATCATTCTCATGATTTCCGGTTTACATTGGAAAGAATGATAATAGTTACTTGATATTGATGCTATGACTCTTTAAATCACATTACATATAATTAGGTGTGTGTTATTGACGATGTATTAGTATGTTTAAAACAAGTGCTATAATTCGCTTAAAAAAACATGGACACACGTTTCTTATTGTCCTCGAGAAACAATTTATAGAACAAGCACACGCTCATAGCTACACACCTTAGAAGACAATCAAAAGGGCCGGACCGATGTGACAAATTATACAGATTGCTAAGGTGAGCTTTATCCGACCAGAAATTGTAAAAAAAATGCTGATTTTAGTACAGTTTTTTTGTTGTGTCCAAAACTTAACATTTAACTATAGATTGAAATATAAAACATATGTGTATTCATGAAGAGGGCCGAATCGACAAATACACGTGCTGTAAATACCGATTAATAGGGTAATCGATAAACCGATTATATCGCAAAATCTGCACATTCTTCGGAAGTTATTGCCTTAGAATCGTAAAACATCACCCAAGACATCGAAGTTCCTCTATGATCTGGTTTGTATACGTCATATGTGCAGCTATCTTCCTTTCACCACTTTGTATCGACTCATCGTAACAAACAACCAGAACGACTCGACTCGCATGTATATATTTCGTTAGTACGTTTCAAAGCGGTAGTCTCCCTAGAATGTCGTCATACAAAAACACAAAATATCACAATTCTACGAGTTTGGGTCTCGGTGATTTCAACACGTACTTACGCACGTCTTCTTCGTATGTCAAATAGATGTCATACTTAAACAGTAGGTTATACAACGACTTTTCGAAACCACGATTCGATATCTCTTTTTCTGTGCCCCATCCACATGTAGGTCATTTTCCTTTTATTACCATTAGTTAGAAACAATGGCATTTGAAAATGTATTAAATCACTTTCGGTGGACTTTGAGATGAAGGTTGAAATTTAAAATACAAAAAAAAATCGTGCATAGAGCATTAAACTAGAATGTATAGTAACTACATTTTAGTCAGATACAATTAATTCGGGCACAACTCTTAAAACGCTAAATATGAACACGGAAAATGCACGCAAACACTCTCCTGTCGTATATATTCTAAACATTCTGATTGACGCAAAACCATGTTAGTAAATGTGCGCTAAGTATAGTCTATCAACATTCCTTGTCTGCGCATATGGAAGGCAAAAGTGCAAAATAAATCTCGCGATCTCGCAATTTTGACCTACCGGTATTTTCAAACGAAATCGCGAAAACTTGATACGAGAGATTGCGACTTTAATTTCATAACCTCGCATCGATGTTGCGATCTTGAATCGTATTATCGCAATCTTTCAACCGAGTTGGAGGTTTATACACACGACCTGAGATGGCAATATTTGCCTGCTTGATCGCGTAGTTAAGATGCAATATTGTGTTGATACGATGTCAGATTGCGATATTAATTGTGATTTTTCGCATTTTCGAAATTTGGATAAAGAAATGTCGAGAACTCGGAAATATGATGCGATGCACGATAATACAGTGCGAGATCGCGATATTAATTAGGTGATAACTCATCCCAATATCGAAACTCGACATCGTGATTTGGAGTTATTGAATTGTTATTTCGCGGTTTCTTAAACAGAGAGTGACACTTACGGAACACTGTACCATATCGCATGCGTTCTCAATACAATAAAAGGCTTCGATTCAATCGATACCGGTTTTTCCGATTACATAACGCAGTGGCATCAACATCTATTTATGGAATGGTCTTAGTTCACAATTACTGAACACACATATATTACACATACACGAAAAGAACATAGAATTTAAATACGAAATTGTATAATTATATATTTTAACCATACGTATTATCCCTTTGGTTTTTATATTTTTTTATTAAATATACATGAGTAAAAACGTAAAATATAAATATGTATTTCTACAATATAACTATACATATTTGTTGTCTTTATAAAATTGCTACAATAACTGGTATTAATTTACCATTTAGTCAAATTTGTGAACACGTCATCGCTATCATTTTTCAAAATAGCTTTGACATTCTTTTCGTTTGAAAACATTCTACCCTAAATGTTTTAATCGCAAACATGTTTAAAATTCAATACAAAGTAAAAAATAAACGAATAGCTTTTGTGTTGTAATTGATCTCGTTGTCGGTATGAACGCATTTGAAGGTGATTTAAAGGCAAATAAGTGCGTGTCAGTCCTTTATATATATATCCATGCGGGTACGTCTGGTTATTTAGTTAAGTATGGCTTATTATATTTTTATTTGGCTCTACCCGACACCAATGAAAGGCTATCCGCAATGCTGATCTCACTACTTTTCAGGTGTAGGCCGATCTATAGAATATTAATAAATTGGAAATCAATTGACATTTTTCTGAAAATGACGACAGTGTCCTCGTACAAATATTTATTTTAAATTACCAGACGCCAGTTTATCTATTCAAATTATCACAAAGACCGGCTATATTGTAGATATCACATTCAACGATACACTGATTGCTTTTGAATGAACCAGGTCATTTTTAAACGCAAAAGCAAAATTATTGTAATTTCTAAAGGAATGATTTGGCTTACATTCATGATGTTTGCTTATACAAAAAGCACGCCGAAACTGGTATAATTGGTTTTTTAAATCGATCGATATTATTTTACGTGTTTTTTTATTATTCAAGATGAAAAAGCGACATTTCCGTTTTGTTTAAAACAACTGTATTTTTCTGTGTCTTGATATCGAACTATGTTATGAACGGCCTTTTTTTCCGCAAACGCAGTCTGAGTAGCGAAGCACACTGTATTATTCATAGTACTTTTAAGTATGTAGATATTTCATCGGCCATGTGAGTTTCTGTTTTCAACCGCGTTAGTGTTGAAACTTCTTTTTTTAATCGAACGTGTTAAAATGTCTCAAAAATATCTACGAAAACTTTAAGTCGAATATGTAAATACAGTATAACTAGACGATTTAATAGTGATGTGTAAGGCTTAAAGAAAACGTTGTTTGTTTCCACTTATCCCGACCAACACAACTTTTTCATCCCGACCCTAAACTTTTTTTGTATTCAATGTCGCGTTTTCGATCAATGCGATAAATTTCACAAAACTGAGAACGTTTGCGATATTATTTATGTTATCTATCAAATTCGATAAATTATATTCAAATAAATATACAAGTAATGTAAATAAATGTTAAATACATAGAGATGTTGATGATTTTTGAATGCAATTGCATATATTAATTGTATTGGGGAATCGTAAAAACGTTAACGAAATCACAATTTCTGCCAACGTATCTATGCAAATGTTCACATTTTAGTATCACGTTGAAACATGGTATAAACAGTAAATGTTTGTTTTATCAGTTTATAATGTAGTTGTTATGACTTAACAGCTCGTTTGCACGAGTTAGCTATGTCGTTCACACGAGTAAATAAGCCGTGCTCATTAAGGTCGTGTGGAATGTCAGACTAAGTCTTGGAGACGACATCAAAAGATTATATTTTTTTGTCATGTATGTTTCGTCGTATTGTTTACCCTACATGGGTGATTGAGTGTAATATCTATACATATGACCCACGCAATAAAGAACTAAATTATAGGGCGACCCCCACTGAGCAATGAGCGGCCTTGCTTACACTAAGATATACCGACTTTGTGACGCGTGCAAACAAAAGCTATACTTAAAATTATTGATTATTTTAAAGTTTTATATCCCAATGCTTTCAACAATGAAAGCATGCCAATCCCCGCACATCAGAAGAAATGCTTCTCATTTTACCAGCCGGCTTCAATTATAAACCGATATTTGTCAACTTGTCAAGGTGCCCTTCATTTAAAAGAGCGAGTCGACCGGGCGTGGATCGTTGTGTGTTTATTAAGGAATAGCGGTGCGCAGGTAATATTTTTAAATTTTCTGTGATTATTTGGACGGACTTCTCTTTAGTTTTTTTTTTAATGTTTAATGTTATGGCAATTAACGTTGCTCATTTTATTTAACTTGTTGTATCGAAATATGTGAAATTGTTTGACAAATAAACTTGATTACTAATATTAAGAGCTGATTTGGAATCAGGATGTCTATACAATCACAATCTGTTTTAAGTTTATGAATGAACTATGTGATTCATTATTGTTCCATGTAATTCTGCATGCGAAAAAAACAACCATACAATAGATTTAAAAAAAAGACGGCATTTCAAACCTTTTTTGAAATCCGCACGTCTTACATTATGCCTGGCATTGGACGTAGAACCACAGTTTTATGTTAAACACGTGACAAACTAATATAATGCTCAGAACAGGTTTATTATTTTAATTTTACTATTATATGAATATATAGTTATGACAAAATTAATGCACACCGGGTGGAAAGTAGTCATACCAACTCGTTCTTTAAATTATATTAAACTGAAAACATAAAGTGATTCCCATGATCTATATTTAGAATTACGGAACATCTAAAGGTTACTCAATAACGTCATACCTGATGTGGAAAAACATTGGAAGTTTAACCGTGTGGTTTAAATATATGATCTGTAATTTAAATTCAATTAATAAACCAAAGCTTAACTATAAATGATTAATGCCATCGATAGATATATCATATGCCTTAGAGTACTCGGTGTGTCCAATATATGCATCCCCAAATACGTATACTTATACACTCTGTATATTCCTAATGAAACTCTTTATCTTAACATCTTTATCATCATCATCATCATCATCATCATCATCATCATCATCATCATCATCATCATCATCATCATCATCATCATTATCATCATCATCATCATCATCATCATCATCATCATCATAAGCATTAAAATCGTCCACATTGTTATCATAATATAACTATTTATTATTGTTTACAAAACAATAATATTGATCGGTATCATCAACATCATCAACATCATCATCATTAAAATTACAAACAACTTCATCACACATGTTCAGATCAATTAAATATAAGTGTAACTATCGATTAGTGACATGGATGTATTAATAGAATCAAACGGGTATCCCAAAATGTTTCAATAATAAGCATCTATTGCGTTTCATATCTTGTGTTTATATAACTCATATGAACAGGGATATTTTGTCCAAGTGTATGTTTAATGAACAATAAAATTTCTTAACATATATCAATACAATACAGCCTACTAACTTACGTGAGTCATTGGTGAGGTGTCGCCCGATGCGGTACTTAAAATCTTTCCTTTAGCGGTGACATTAAAAGTAGAACGATTGAGTTTACCCCTTTAAGCTTAAGTTTTACTATATATTGAATTAAAATAACTTATTTGTATATTCGCAAGTGTCCGTTTTCCCTGGTATTTTCTTCAAATCAAACATTTGCATTACAATAAACTAAAACTAGAGACAACTCTGCTTACAGTCATATTGAATTTGGAAAACACTGTAAGAAAAAAAATGAATTACATTTTTGTGTTTAACAGGGGTTACTTCAGTCGCAACATGGTAGTTACTCCAACCGTTGTTGTTCTACTGTGGTGCAAGTGCATGAAATAAAATGGCGAGCCTTGCCGATGTGTTTACGGAGAAGGAAAGGACAAACTGGTTGAAGGCGTGGTTGGCAATAGACATTACAAAGTCTGGCTTAGATCAGTTTGCAGAGAAAGAGGCTCAGAATGTCCATAATGAAATTTGCAAGGCTGTCACTTCCAAGTTCCCTGCATTAACAATAGATAAAATTCGTGACGAAATAAAACATAGACATAGGTATAGAAACGGTTCGTGGAAAAACTCCGCAGAGAAACAATGGTCCTTGTGTCCTTGGGAAATAGCGAAATGCTATTTCCCCCCTGACGGATATGCAAAAATACGTTCAGCTCAAGAAACAGATTTCAACGGAATCATCAGTTTTATGTTGAACTGCCTTCACTTCGACAACAAGATTTCGTTTCCAATTACCAATGGAAAAACACCCCCCTATTGCCTCTTATATCAGGTAAGAACACGTGTCATAAATTGTTTGCGCTTTATGCCAAATCAATATATAAGGAAGACTTTAGATTGATAATATATGTTATCGTTTTTTCCATAGCTAATCCAAAAACTAATAAGTAAGTTAAATGCAAATCAGTAGTCCATGCATTTTATATTAACAAAGCATATGTATTCAGCGAGTTGATTCTCTACGATTGCTACGAAACGAACATGTGGTTATTGATTTTTATAACATAAATTGAAACGCTTCGAATTCGATATTTTCGCAACACAATATCGCCGCCCGTATTTTACTAAGGATTTGATCTGAGTCGAGTTGGGCATCGTATTAAAAAAACAAAACATTATCAGTTTTGCAAATGGTTGATTATGCAAGGTCAAGATCAACATTAAGGCTAAAACAAACAACACAATTTATGGAATCAAAGCTCTGGTATTTAAGCATGTGTTGCTATAAAGAATACCAGTATGTTATGCATCTTAGTATGCTTGAATATTATGGTATTAATATCACAATACTTCGACGAAAATCGTCGGCTAAATGATGATGTGTTTAAAGCAAAAAATTGACTGTGTAATAATACCACATGTGCCTAGCTATAAACCATAAGGAGTTTAAACAGAACTTTAGTGTTTGGTTTACCACCTACCGCATGAGGTACACACAAATACGAAATAATTATTTTGAATAATACATTATTAAAAAAGCCTTTACACTTACGATGCCAAGGCGTTTAATATGTTAAGGCTATGTTTTTTTTATATATCAGGCTCGTGAAATTGGCAAAGCTGTCCGTCACTCGCCCCACATGAAGGTCACAGACGTCGATCTCCAAGACTGTTTCACAACATTAACTGCACTTCTGAGTGATTCACGGTCTCTAGGTCAAGATAGCGAGGCACAACATGCTGTTGTGAAATTAGTCCAGGTAATGTTTTCGTTTCTTGTCGTATAAACATTTAAGTTTCTTTGTATTTTATAGTAATAATATAATCATAAAGATATATTGGTCCATGTTATTTTCAGTGTTATATTATTCATTTAAAACAGCCTACTTTAAAAAACAATTTAAGCATCGTTTTTGGGAGTTTTTGTGATCGATGTTTGTCCGTTGTTTGACGAGCGGTGTCTATCGTATGTCGACAGCATTAACCTTTTCAACACTCTCGTGGTCAAATTAGGGGGCGAGTCTTCGTGAAACATTATCAGAATAGTGCTTGAATCTTAATCTTTAGGAGTAAATCAAAAACCGGCTATCACAACTTTGATATATCAAATTAAAACTCGCTCAAATTTGGTCTCTACATGTCTCATTAAGCTCGAGCATGGAGCTTGTCTACTGTCAAACATGGCACTGTGAAAGAGTGTTTACATTTTGGAAGTCACATTGTTTTACAAATCATCGAGACAATTGGTTCCAACATTAATGACCTTCTAACAATAGCTCTGTCATATTCCAGTCTGTTAAAACATATGGATTATTCGTTTTGCCCTATTGTACATGCTTAAGTAATAAGAAAGAAAAGTATGGGTACGCATTTAAAGTTTCAATATTTGTGTCGTAACTGATTAAGATCACGTTTGACGTGTATATGTTGAGATGATTATACAGCGGGATGATTCAATTTCAATCAGAAATGCGCACCTTTACTAATTTAACGGAAAGTTAACATACAACAACATTAAGAACGGTTTCATAAATTTGAGAATTAAAACTTAAATATTATTTACACAGCAAGTTATGAATATATTTACGACACAACACACCAATGGAAAAAAGATAATAAACAATTGTATGCACTGCGTTTCGAGAGAAAAAAGATTGTAATCATTAACATAATGAAGTAATTATTTCGCTAGTCTACATTAACGCTCAATGAAAAGCAACTTCTAAGCACCATTTAAATGGGAAGTTGTAAATTAAAACGTACAAATGTCACTTGAGGTCGCGTCGCGTCTCCTTTTTGATAGTATACAAAGGTGAAATCTTCTTTATGAACTTAATGTGCATGTGAATTTATAATGAGATTGCGGTTGCGTTTTATTGGTACTGATTCATAATTGTGCTTTCATAATGTTCTCCACTACATGCTGCCAAATATATTATGTTATAAATTGGTTTACACGATTAACTAAACTTGGTAAAGGAAATCGCACTACTAATCAGTAAAGTATATCATATAAAAACATTGTGCACAAGTGCTGTTGTTTGTTTTACATTTTCCTGACACATATATTTAAATGTGTGTGTTTTCGTGAATTGCTAATATTTCAGTTTCTTAGACCATGTCAAATTTATTTTAGATCAGATAAGTGTTCTCTCCGTGTTCCAATAATTTCGAGTCCATCATTTTTTCTTAGTGGCAACCAAACACTCTAGAGTGCTATCGTTTGGTCATCATGTATTATACAAAACAGACATTTCACTATTTATTTCAATGTCGTGTGTCTTGTATAAAGAAAAGTCTTGTTTATAGTAAAGAGATTTTAACTTAACTTCGAAAAGCGTACTGTTGTCTGTGTGCAACTTAAATTGAAAACAAAACAATGACAAATGACAGAATGTAGTGGAATCTCTGAATACTATTGAACTCTCTTTCATGAATGAGACAATTTGTTCAGTTGACATCTGCCGTGTATAAAAATGGTTACATTCTATTGAAAATTGCAGTTTTCGGATTAGAGCTATAGACAAACATGGTAGACACTATCTGCTTAGAATAATTAAGTGCTAAGGTTTCTTGTGTATGCGTTAACGTGTTATGTCGCCATGTTGGTGTATTTGAAAGACGTTTGTTTTCAAATGATTGATAGCTCTTGTAATGTTCAAATAATGTACGAACATGACACTTGATCCATAAATGTAGCTGTTCGGCACGTCAATGCGTAGTACGAATGGTCATTTTGAAAGAGACATATTTCTAATTAAATTCGGAATTTGTGAGGATACTTGTTTTGGTAATATATGACCTTATCATTATTTATTTAATTCTTAGACGTTATGTTCCGCGGTGTATGCATTGTCGTGTATTGTTTAAACAGTTGACCACTTATGCCATACACATTTGATAATATGTAAAGTGTCACTTAAAATTGTCGAGACTTACCAAGCAGAAGAACAAAATTAAAACAAGCAGGTAATACTAATAAAGTATATTTTATTTTACGACAATTCCATGGTAGTGGTAAAATGTAAACTCGCACACGGATCAATATGTATCATCATCATATCGTTGAGTAACCAATATCAAGCATTTGAATATAAATACATGTATTTGCAGGCTTATTTGGTAAATCCGACATCAGTCTAAAGTCATTTGCATCTGAAGGTTTACGAAACGTAATATTTACTTGCCATACTATCGGGTACAAATTGTGAAAGTACGAAAAGCAATGCATAAATAATATTAAAGACAAAATAACCACTGAACTTTGCTTATATCTAAAAATTCCGACTCTAAGTTACAATTGTGTAAACAATCACTTTATTTCGTGGGATAACATATATTGAAAGGAAAACAATTCGCTGCAATAAAAGTGATTATAAATCAAACAAGGGACGTCTTAGTCCTAAACTGATATTATACATTCAGATAGGAAATAGTTATATATGCTCACTCACACCATGTTATATAAAATTGATATTTTCTAAACGAAAACAATATGAAATGGAACCATTTCCGACAGAAATGCTAGGAAAGTGTACAGAGAATAAAACTAGTACGGTTATTTTTATTATTATTTTGATGAAAGTACTCTAGTCGGGATGATAAATGCATGATCATATTCAGCGATATGAATTATATGTTATAATATTTATACATTATCATAAACATTGCACTTGCTATAAATACTATATAATTATATAAATATCGGACAAAATATATATTAAAAGTAATAAACATAGTAGAGTGCATTACATTTCTGCAAGTGTAATGAATATCTCATCTTATATTACAAACAGCAACAAATTCAACACAATTACGTATGCATCAATTTGGATAAGGGGTAATTGGTGCATTGATATTTGTGAGCATTTGAATACACTTTTCAATTTAATTTAGTGCCTGGTAACCAGCCAATGAACGCTTATCATACAATAGAAGGTGCATGTCGTTACATTTAATAAAAGTATATATGGGGTTACACAAATATCGTTATTATTATATCTAATTTAATTAGAACACAATTCAAAAGGATGCAATGAAAAAACACTACTCAGCTTTATTCACGAGAATGACTAGTATCATCGTCAGTACGTATCAAGTGAAATATATCACATATAACTAGACTGAGCACGTTATAATTGACTGATCGTATCGAGTCAAGTATGTAATGGGGAAATTAATCACACTAAAATAATATTTCTGCATTTCATGATGGGCAAACATGCTAATATTTACTTCAAACTTTATTTTTATAACCGTTTTTATGTTTTATTACAGTTGGAAAAAGATACATTAAAATTAACTACAGAGGAGATGATTCACTTTCTGGAGGCTGTCGATACAACTTTGAAAAAGCATTTGAAAGATGTTGCTGACATATCAGTTAAGGAGCTTAGTAAATGCACAGAATTGTGTATTGAGAACATTAAAATCTATCTGGATACATGTAAGCAACAGCTCACAAAACAGACAGATATGCATAAACAAGGCATAGATGAACACACACATAATCGAATCCAGGATATCGATAAACAAACGGAGAACTCAAAACAAGACATCAAGGCGCAAACAGACATATTGAAACGGGATATCGATGAACATTCAGATACATGCAGTCGGAACATAAAAGAGCACACAGACGAACGCAAACAGGATATTGATAAACACACAGACACACGCAAGCAGGATATCAATGAACACATAGAATCACGCAAACATGATATCAATGAACACACAGACACATGCAAACAGGATATCAATGAACACACATACATATGCAAACAGGATATCAATGAACAAACAGACGCACGCAAACAGGATATCGATGAACACACAGACACACGCAAACATGATATCGATGAACACGCAGACACACGCAAACAGGATATCAATGAACACACAGATACATGCAAACAGAATATCAATGAACTCACCGGAACAAGCAAACAGGATATCAATGAACACACATATACACGCAAAGTGGATATCGATGTACATGTAAAACAATGCAAAGAAGACTTTGATGAGCATGCAGAAAAACAAATAAGAGGAATTAATGAACAGTTCGGATCTTCTACGTTCACTGAAACAACTTACCAGCAGTCTTGTGAAGGTATGACTAGCCTTTTTCTATGTCTGAATCAAATTGATCAAGTGCATTGTGAATCAAATTTAAAGTTTTGCTGTTTAAAAACGACTTTTTAAACAGCAAAACTTTAAATTTGATTCACAATGCACTTGATCAATTTGATTCATTCATATACGCATCGATATTTAAAAAAGATTTGCTAAAAGTACATTCGACACATGTATACGTATAGACTAAATACAGGTACATATACACGTTGATTTGTACACCACTGGTATGACGCTAATCTTCACACATGTCCGGAAGCAACATATGTATTTAAATGCATCTTAAATTACAAGTGACTGATGCTTGTTTATGTCGTTGTAAGATAGAAAGTTATAATGCGTAAAGCGCTGCAGGAGTTATTATGAGTACTAGATAATAGTCTGCGATTTTATCATAAGGATATTTTGCTCAATTTCGTTGAAAGTAAATGCATATACACTAGGTTATAAAACACAAACTGCAAATATACATGTAAAACAATGCAAAGAAGACAACTTTAGCTCAAAAATTGTCATAAGTAAGATCATTTTGCACTTTTTACATGTAATCTATTAAGACCGTGCTCAAAGACTCATCCAGATTTATATGGCATATGGGATGAACGGGGTCAAGGGTAAGGTCACTGTTACAAAAAATAGCAAATGGATACCATTTAACTTTTCATGTTCACATTGAGTTCTTGTAATAAAGTTTTATAGTCAAATGCCTCATATCCCGAGCTATTTTTGGACTGCGTACAGAGTGGTATGACTGCTTTCTCAAAGTCATGTTTTGTGAATGTACACACAACAAAACAAGTCTCAAAGTAATGCTTAGTTTAAATCTTGATTATATGCGTTCAAAACAAGATCACCACGTACATTCTGAAATACACGATTTCGAGCTTGTAAACAAACCGCAGGTCATAATTTTCTTCTGTTTTCTTCTTCTATTTATTGTGACAATATCTTTGCAAAGATTGAATCTGGGTGAAGTGCGTCCAAAAGTAGGTTTCCAGATCTAATTATTGTTATCATTCTAAAGATCACATTAATGAATCAATCTTTATTGACAATAAGTCACCATGATGATCTCGTTTATATTTTTGCTTGTTCGAATCTGGACCACGTGTGTATATACACTTGGTAATTAGATTAATTCTTAGAAAACCTTTATCTTCACAATTCACCGATTGTGAATTTGGATAACGTAGTCAAACAGGTCTAACCCGACAAAAAACATTGTTACCAGTCTAAATGCCATAAATATGACTAAACAGTTACACAACTTAATCAGAATTATTAATTTTGAAAATATCTGCATCGAGTATGAATCTGAGTAACGTGCGTCTGAAAATGTGGTTAACATGTTAAATCTTTGAAAAATCACGTGATCGCTCTAGAGTAAACCTTTTTGCATCAACAATGAATCATAAATACGGCTACGGTTAAAAAAATGTTCGAAAGTTTATCTTCAAAATAATTACGCTCAGTTGTAATCTTGGCTCCAAAAACTAGACAGCCATGTCAACTCTTATGAAACAGTATACTCACTATATATACCACATTTATTATTAATATTTGATGAAACTCGGTCGGAATGTGTATCATGACATTATCTAACCCTTGTTGACCCTGATCGATCTCAAATGAGTGCTTTAGAACAATTATGGCTCTCTTGTTCAATTAACGAACCACCATCAAGGAAATATAGCATAAGGCAGGCACGTCCATTCGGTACTTTAATAACGACAAGTTATTATCACAAACTTGAGATCATGTCCCATGTTTGCACTTTGTTGATTCAATAGACTAAGATTTGAACAATTATATGATCTACAGAAATAGTTGACTCACTTATTTTTCAACCAGCGACCAACTGTGTGTTCAATTTTCTGAGAGTGCAAATGACTTGGATAGAATGCATTAGTTGAACAATTTAAAAGACCAGCATAATTTGTTACTTTATTACTTACAAGCATTACGTGCTCATGGTGAGCTTTTATGATCACATTATGTCCGTCATTAGTCGTCCGTCGTCAAAATTTACTTTGGTGACACTCTAGAGACAGCATTTATAGTCAAATTATCATGAAACGTTGTCAGAATATGTGTTTTCATGACATCTCGCAATGGTTTCGTTTCGTTAAAAACATGAAAATCAGTTTGCGGTGCAGATTTTCTTTAAAGATTTTAAACAGACATTGATAACACTCTTTACCAGGTGTGGGTACAGTTATCATGACACTTGCTCAGAATATGTGTTGTAACGATATCTTGGCGGAGTTTTAAAATTGTTCCGGTCTGTTAAAACAACATGGTCGTTAGTAGGTGGAGCAGTTTCCATTGTACGGCGCCAATAAAACCTTGTTTACACTCTAGGCGTCCAATTTTAACTCTTGTGTTGATAAAACATGGTCAGACCATTTGTTATAATGATATCTTGGTCGAGAGTGAAATGGTTTCGGTTAGTTAAAAATCAATGCCTAAGAAGGCGGTAAACATTTTCATTTATGGCTAGAGTGAAATCGTGTGAACGCACTCGAATGAACATTTCTGGTGCAATTATCATTAAACTCGCTCAGAACTTTCGTTTCTATGAATTATCGGCAGACCTCCAAAATTGGTTTCGGTCTGTTAAAAACGGCCATGATACAGGGCAGTTTTCCTTATATGCCTGGTAAGAGCACACATAACATTCCGTTTTGAAATACGTTGCTGACCACAATTTACATTATTATACAGTGTAAAGCCTTGTTCACTGCTCACAGTGCACCACTAATACACTTTTGACAGTATACCACTTGCACTCTGTATACAGAATTCACATGTTTACACTGCACAGTTTACGCACATGTACACTGCCCACAGTATACACACTTTTACATTGCACATAGTGTACACGCTTGCACACGTCACACAGTGTATACACTTGTAAACTGCGCAAGGTGCTGATACAACTGATCTAATATTGATATACATGTACCCGCCGTATTATAAAATTATATTGGTGGGTTATTTCACACTTATACAATCTAGTCAAAATCAACATGCATATTTTTTAATTATAATTTTATATATAGTAAAATGCGTATACTGTGATATATACCAAATATGTTCCCCTTTTATGATTTCAGAAATGCTTGGAGAATTGACGAAGCATTACAAAAGCAAATTCAGCCACATGAATACTTCGCCATTAAACGACTGTATTCAGGAAAAGTTAGTTGATATTTATATGCCACCTTACATACAACTGATAGGTAAGGGCAGAGGGTCTTTCAAGAACACAAATGACCACATTTCGAGATATGAAAATATTGTATTACCGAAGAACAAACTGAATCAACTGACAATTATTCAAGGGGAAGCAGGAACTGGCAAATCTACTTTTCTTGCAAACTTGGTCATGGCCTGGTGTTCTGTAACATCGACACAATTAGCCGATACACACACGAGGGACTATAATTGCTTTGACGATTTTACGACTTTAAAAGAATTTAAGTATGTCTTCCACGTAACATTAAGAGATTCGGTTAAGCAGTTTGAAATATCAAAAATGATCGAACAACAAATAGTCGACAGTATATACTCGTTTACAGAAGATCGCGAAAAGGCATACAGACTGCTAAATGAGATCATGAAACGTGAATGTTGCTTGGTATTATTGGATGGTCTAGATGAATGGACCGGTATTGGTGATCGTCACAACCTACCAACACTGGCCGGAACACATAGTAAATGCGTTTTGTTGATTACCACTCGACCTTGGAAGTTGACAGAAGCGAAAATACCTGACTCTAAGATTGACATACTGATGCAACTGTATGGAGTTCACAAGCCATTTGACGTGAGCAGAAGAATCCTGGGGTGTAGGGAAGATTGTAAGTATAGCAAAGATTTGGACACCAAACAATCAGAATTTGAATTGTATGTAAGGAAATATGAATTGTTAAATCTATTACACTTCCCGATAATGTTGTGTTTGATTGTGCAATTGTGGGCAGAAGGAACGGAACTGAAGAACTCTAGGTGTGAAATATACTGCATGTTTTCAGATACACGGGGAAACTCTCTAGTGTTCACCATTGCAACATTGAAGAAATTTAATTTAAGTCAAAACGAAACAGTCCAATGTGCACTGAATTCAGGTATTTTATCGGCGACTAGAAATGCATCTACAGTGCGATCGTCTGCGTCATTTTCCTTTATCCATATGAGCGTGCAGGAATTTCTCGCTGCGTATCACATCGCCCGCAATACCCATCTGATTGACGGCGTCATTAAAGGGTATTTTAATCTACATGAATATGCATATCTTGAAATAGAACAGGTGTTCATATTCCTGTGTGGACTGAACATAGCGGCTGCGAATGAGCTATCTTGCATGATGAATGAACACGATGTTTTTCGTAACTCGCTTAAAGGGAAAATAGATACACACTTTACACTTCAAGACACCATGCTGTCAGTATACAGGGTAGCTGTTTCCAATAAACAAACGGAAATTCTTCTCAAACTCAGTTACTTCAATATCGAAAGGGGGACACTAAAGGACTTGCACACAATATGGAAAAATAACTTGTCCAACGTAATGTCCTTGCGCATACATGTGAACTTTTTTAATGAAAATGATACTAACGGACAGAAGTCACCTGAAAGTTACGGGACTGCAGCTCATATTGAGTTTAACCTTTCATCGTGCATCAACCTGAAAGCATTGTCACTTAACGGATACGGCGTATGGCTAACCGGTAAATATACAATACTGTTTTGCTTTAATCAAAAATATGTTCTTTGTGGCGTTGTATTTAGTCCGCCTGTTTTATTGTATTAATCTCAGTATGATTAACATTTGCCTGATTTAACTACCTCGCATTACAAAAACAAACAATAACAGGCATTTCTTAGGGTATATTACAATATTATAATGAAAACTTAATGTGACATTATCCATCATAATGGCTCTATCACAGAAACACAACGATCTGTCGCACGTGTTATGAAATGTATCCCAATGAATGAATCGCACGAAATGATTCAATATTTCCATACTATTAATAGTCTAAACAGGAAACAGTTTCAAAAATGAACGAAGATGTCTGTGAAAAAACAATGTAAACAATACATTGCATTATAATAACACTTTTAATGGCTCCGATATGCTGCGGCGGTTGTAAATATGTATCATGCGATTTAAAGCATAAAATATTATTTTAAAAGTATGCCAACCTGCATTTATATATATTAGCAAAAAGCCTTCAATCGCCAAATATAATTGTTAACAATGTAAAAGGCTTCGTTGATCTTTTATACTATA
Source organism: Dreissena rostriformis (assembly GCA_007657795.1). Taxonomy (NCBI): domain Eukaryota; kingdom Metazoa; phylum Mollusca; class Bivalvia; order Myida; family Dreissenidae; genus Dreissena; species Dreissena rostriformis. The sequence goes on from VMBQ01003859.1 coordinate 65,018, forward strand.
CCCTATCTTTGTTATTGTAAATACAAAAGTCCATACGCAGAATGCGTTCTTTATCTTTATTTTTTTTTAAATTGTTTCTTTACAGCCAATATTATTGTTAACAATGAACATGCCGCTATTGCCAAAACTGTGTGTACCCAAAAGCTCGGACAATTATGCGTACATTTCAACAACTGCAGTTATTATGGAATTTGTCTGTTTAAGTCATAGTATTTTATTTCTTGATCGTTTACGAAAGTTTAGATAATGGACGTTGAAGCTGTCTTGTATTGTGTCATTTTCGTGAAATGTATACGCCACATTAAACAATATAAGGCGTTAGTTACTGGTTTAAGAAGCATTTAAAATTGAAACAAACAATGGTGCCATTGGTCCACACCATTTTTCCTTCTCAGATAAAAGAACGATGGTAGCCACAATATAGAATGGAACATATCATGTCAATCAATGTTTGAATGAAAATTTCATTTTACATATTAATTTCAGTTTAACGTTGCTTATCGGAAAATACAGAACGATTTGGAGTAATCTAACAAAACAACGTAGACGTTAGGAAAATGTGTATGTAATCCACGCATGTGTTTACTGAAATATAAGATACATATATTTATTTCAGTATATAAAATACATACTGCATGGTACACAACATAATTAAAATTACTACATATCATAAAATACAAATGCAAATATCCCAGATCTGCTAAAAGACAAGAGTTTAAAAGCAATTTTAAAGCTATCATTTGGTAAAAAATACATAATTATTGCTTCTTTTTATATCATTTGGTAAAAATGTAAAATTGTTGCAACAAATATTAATTACTATCATAGTGTACCAGGGCATGTACTCATATACCTATGATGGCACAAAAAAGGAATGGGAATTTCCTTATTTCAATTGTGGTCCTGGATAGCAAGGCACAACTACTACGTTATAAAAGGTGATAAAATTAGCAAATTAGCATTTGAATAATAATACACATCTTTTCAATATTAATAGTCATCACAGGGAGATTACGGGCTTTATCAATACAACTATAAGCTATTTAAAATATGCTTTTTTACTGCAACCTTAAATGTCTGTACGTTGGGGGAATCTTTTTTGACAATTGTTTAGCTGTTCCATAAAGAACATCCCATATATGAGAAGGACTTTTTGCCAAACCTTTTTACTTTCGGGATACTGAAACACGACCCTTTGTTAATCTGGTATTATGGCTATGAACAGTACTGATTAGCATAAATTCTTATTCAAGTAAGTAGGGGCAGAACCTGGGTGTATTTAAAAACATTGTTAAGAATAATTTGTTCTACTCTTTTTACAACAGGTAAGCAGCCCAACAAAAGAAAGTATTCTTTATTGATGCGACTTATTTGATGTAGTCCGAAAATAAACCTGATGATCTGTGTAACCTGGAGTCTGTTCTACAGAATCTGAGAAATGCCATTATACCATATGGAACAGGTGTAATCAAAATGACATTGAATCAAGGACATAACCAATATTTTTTTTAGTATCAAATGATAAAAACCTTTGCTTTCTGAATAGGAACTTAAGTCTTGCATTTGCCTTCTTAATGACCGATGTAACCATTATTTCATAACTTAAACATTGATCTAAAGTAGCAGCCAAATATTTGACTTAGTCAGGGTGCTGTATTACTGTACCATTGCACGAAATGTTAAGGTTAGTACCCTTCTTTAACTTAGGTTTCGAGCCCAATAAAATAGATTATGTTTTACCCAGACGTAATGACATCGTATTGTCAACTAACCTGTTACTAACTCTTTCCAGATCATGCGCTAATAAACACTCAATATCAAGTTTAGACTTGCCAGACACCAGTATAGCAGAATCATCGGCATATAATACAAGCTTATTGTTTACAACTCCTGCCACGTCATTCACGTATATTAACAATAGCAGAGGTCCAAGTATTGATCATTGGGACACACCACAAGTGACATTTTCCAATTATGATTGTATACCAGAAACATCAGTGCATTGTTTACGACTAGATAAGTCATAATTGATAACGACATTATGAAAAAGTGTTGATTCCAATATTATAAATGTTGTTGATAAAAAGTATAGCTATATGTTTGCATGGTGTGCTCAGGTACGTAACTACTTTCTGTGCTATGTATGGATAATTTTAAGTTGTTTGTATTGTAAGTTTAACGAGAATTAAAATACCATATACATATTGTTATTACTATTAAGCTTGTTTGATGAATATGAAATCATACGCACAATATTTCACAGTATTCAAGTGCAAATTATCCAGCATTTAAAATTACGGGCATGCGAGTTCTGACTTGTTTGAAATAATTTTAATATTAATGATACATGAACTTGTATTTATTATTCTGTGTAATGCAATTACACTCTGAGTCAAAAATTAAACTCTAAAATATAATAATTCATTAATCAGTTATATCTTCGAGAATGAATAAGACACATTATACCAGTCACTTATAATTACAATTATATTGAAAACATATAGGAACTGTGTCATAAAAAATATACTTTTAAAACATGTACACTGGGTGTTTTTCCATATTTCCGACATTTCGTTGTTGCACTGAATAAGGAACTGGCGTTGTCCACCTTGACCCAAAATGTGTACATGTATGTGGGAAGCGGCACTTTTTGCAACGGCACAAACTTATTTGCAGTGTATCTTAACTTTTAATGTTTACAAACTGTTTATTGATAACTGCTTTCTTCTCTTTGCCTTATGAATAATATATAACAAATTCCCTTATTAAGTATGAATATCGAATTACAAACTGCCATGTATAACAGTAGTCTGCAATTAGTTGCATTTCAGTGTCAAAGTTTCTTTTATAATAATGCTAATATTTTAATATAAACAACATTTACAAATTATATCAATGAAACTCTGAAATTATGGAGACGTCATAAATATAATAGATGCACAATTTAATAACAACAATAGTACACACTATAGAGATAACACAGACCTTGCGGCAAATGATCAGTATATATTTTTTCAATCCGGGGCAATTATCCATCGGCCTGTACATACCATGATCGACAAAATAAATTATCATGCAATACATTGCGTTCGAAATCTTAACCATACATAAATGAGTGAATTGAATTAGCTGCATTTGTAATTAAAAACAATACAAGTTCAGTATTTACGAATATGCACGAACAGCCATCGTGCTCTACTTTTTTCTTCGCGTTCAGATCATACATTATAACATAAATATACGGATATGCCAATATTGTCGGTATTAATGTTAATCAGCGGTGTTCATTCAGCATCAGAAATACCTCGTAGGATAAATTCATAAAAAATCGCTCATTGACAGTGTTTTTTTATCAGAAACTAAAGCATCCGAAATTGGAACTTCGAAACTGTTTGAAAAACAAAACGTATCTCCTAACGTTTATCAAATGCATGCTATTCGACACACTGTATTATTTCATCAGAAGATCATGTTCAATGCAAACTCGAAAAAAAATGGGCGAGCTAACACTGCCTTATCTTTTTTTTGTTTAGGACTAACCTGATAAACTTTCTCCTCACCTTCCTGACAACTACCGTGTATTATATTCGTAAAAGCATCGTAGTTAAATTTTCGCTAATAACTATTTGATGTATTACGACTCACTTACCCAATTTGGCGTGCATCTGTTCGTTATTCTTTTAAACTAGATACTGCAGTATCGGATGCATTATCGTCGTTCGCATTAGACGTCAAACAAAGGATCGCTTTTGGTACGGCGAGTCCACTCTATCTATCACATGTAAGTTACACAACTAAAAAGATGTATAAGCGTGATGGTCATATTAAAATTACCGTTGAACTTTATACTAAACTACTTCCCACACCACTCGACGTTTTGAAATTGCGTCACGCCTACGCCAAACAGTTTCGTTGTCAGTTTGGTCAGATTACAAACTAGGACCGAGTGTGTTTGATTTTTAAATTCCTGTACTAAATTGTGTCAAATATGTGTGTGTTTTGGATGGATTAAGCGAGTAAAAGTTGCAATAAAGTGTAATGATAAATTGCATCGAATTGAACCAATGAGAACACTCCTATATGTTATATATTATGTTATATTTTAAATGGACACAGCAATACAGTAGCACTTGGACCGAGCTTATCGTTGATACATTTTAATAATTTCAATGTATAGTGTTGATGTTTGTTTAGTTGCGAAAGCATTCAACGAAAATATTTGTTAATTTGAGGGCTATTTTGTCACGTAATTTATGATATCTGATTTAAAACACAAGTAGTGTACATAAATCACACAAGTCTCTTGATACTTTAAATTTCTTGTAATACCCAAATAAAATAATAATTTCAGTTAATACAACAGGCAAAGATATTTTAAGTCTAAAATCCTCCTCGAAGTCTGATATATATCATTTTTACGTGATTTAAATACTTAAAAATTATGTCCTCATGTCACGTGTTAGCCGAGGTATGAAAAATTCCAAGATCCAATCAAAGACCTGCAATCAGTACAAACGACCAATCATATGCTTTCACACATTTAACGGAAGAACATGTACGTAAGGCCGGAAAGTAACGGGCACGAACGGAAGTGTGATCCACCCGCTGCTTAGTAATAACATGTCTAGTGCGGAAGTGTGGCCCATCCGTTGCGTCGTAATTTAACATATCTATCGGCCATTTGGTTTGCTTACACACTAAATGGTCTACTTAATAGGAAAGGCGGACGAAATAGACCCAGGGTTATGAAAATTATTCGACATCTTATCCTATGAAACGGGAAGCGTTAATATCAATGATTAACCGGTCATGCGTTATAACGTACTCTGGTCGGACATTTTCCGAAAACATAATAATAAGAATTAACGAAAATGGTATTTAAGTTGTGCTGCCTTCCACTTTACAATAATAACCTTGTATATAATTCAATAATAATAATTCTTTTACATAATTTCATAAGTATAATTGTATATTTTTTATGAATATTGTTTCTACACATTTTAATAATAACAGTCCCGTTTTATAAACATGATTAGTGAATGATTTAATATATAGTTTATGTCGTTATGAAAATAGCTTCTACTTAATTATACAATATAATAATAATCATATTCTACAATACTAATTTCTATATATTAAGTAAATGTTCTATGAAGATAATATTTGCATAATTAAATATACTTTAATAATTTAAATTGTGCTCGTATTATCATCATCATCATCATCATCATCATCATCATCATCATCATCATCATCATCATCATCATCATCATCATCATCATCATCATCATCATCATCATCATCATCATCATCATCATCATCATCATCATCATCATCATCATCATCATCATCATCATCATCATCATCATCATCATCATCATCATCATCATCATCATCATCATCATCATCATCATCATCATCATCATCATCATCATCATCATCATCATCATCATCATCATCATCATCATCATCATCATCATCATCATCATCATCATCATCATCATCATCATCATCATCATCATCATCATCATCATCATCATCATCATCATCATCATCATCATCATCATCATCATCATCATCATCATCATCATCATCATCATCATCATCATCATCATCATCATCATCATCATCATCATCATCATCATCATCATCATCATCATCATCATCATCATCATCATCATCATCATCATCATCATCATCATCATCATCATCATCATCATCATCATCATCATCATCATCATCATCATCATCATCATCATCATCATCATCATCATCATCATCATCATCATCATCATCATCATCATCATCATCATCATCATCATCATCATCATCATCATCATCATCATCATCATCATCATCATCATCATCATCATCATCATCATCATCATCATCATCATCATCATCATCATCATCATCATCATCATCATCATCATCATCATCATCATCATCATCATCATCATCATCATCATCATCATCATCATCATCATCATCATCATCATCATCATCATCATCATCATCATCATCATCATCATCATCATCATCATCATCATCATCATCATCATCATCATCATCATCATCATCATCATCATCATCATCATCATCATCATCATCATCATCATCATCATCATCATCATCATCATCATCATCATCATCATCATCATCATCATCATCATCATCATCATCATCATCATCATCATCATCATCATCATCATCATCATCATCATCATCATCATCATCATCATCATCATCATCATCATCATCATCATCATCATCATCATCATCATCATCATCATCATCATCATCATCATCATCATCATCATCATCATCATCATCATCATCATCATCATCATCATCATCATCATCATCATCATCATCATCATCATCATCATCATCATCATCATCATCATCATCATCATCATCATCATCATCATCATCATCATCATCATCATCATCATCATCATCATCATCATCATCATCATCATCATCATCATCATCATCATCATCATCATCATCATCATCATCATCATCATCATCATCATCATCATCATCATCATCATCATCATCATCATCATCATCATCATCATCATCATCATCATCATCATCATCATCATCATCATCATCATCATCATCATCATCATCATCATCATCATCATCATCATCATCATCATCATCATCATCATCATCATCATCATCATCATCATCATCATCATCATCATCATCATCATCATCATCATCATCATCATCATCATCATCATCATCATCATCATCATCATCATCATCATCATCATCATCATCATCATCATCATCATCATCNTATATATATACAGATTATATGTAATAGCCGTGGTTACGTTACACACAAATGGTTTTAAGCGCTGCGAAAGATTTGTTAATGTTACTCCAGCGTTGTTTACCTTTTAACGTAAATAGTTTCTAATGCGTACTGCTGGAGTATTGGCAGTGCATGATTTTATATAAATGTCACAACTTTAGGTTGTAGCATTGTTCACAAGTAGAGACATGTATACGTGATAATCTATGTACATGTAATATGCCATCTTGCAAAGGGTACAATCGAATATAAATGTACCGATTGAAAACGTTTACCATTTCGGTGTTAAATGTATTAATATGTTTTAAACATGCATAAAATAACACTAGTTTTTAAATAAGTCGGCGATTAAATACAAATTAATTATTAAAGGGACTGTAAACCACACATGACGAAAAAAGAAAGGTTCTAAAATACCGTATTTTTTACAATTATTAGTTTGCATTGATTAAAATACCACGACTGGTATACAACATAACTTGAAAAAAGTTGTTTTTTATTTTTAATTAATTTTTTTATTTATTTATTTTTACTGTGTGTGCATACCAGGTAACTACCAGTTAACTATAAATAACCCAAGTAGATTGACCATCATCGTCACGTGGTAAACCAAGGAATGCAAATACTGCATGCGTAGTGAATTGTTTATATTTTATATATAAAATGATCAATCTGCTTGCGTTATTTATAGTGTGTATATCGTTATGTCACCTATTTTCGCGATGTACTTTCGATTTCACAGCATAAAATTTGATTACCGAATATACAGAACATATGAATCTTTTTTTCGAGTAATGTCATATACCAGTCGTGATATTTTTATCAATATACACTAATATTTGTAAAAAAAATACGGTATTTTAGAACTTTTCTTTTTTCGTCATTCGTGGTTTACAGTCCCTTTAAAAGCAGATGTAAACCATTTATTTTCAAGTCATTGCAATTTCTTGAGCATTGGTATGAATTTCACCCTCTGCCAACCAATTTGACTGTTATTTCTAAAAGCGTAATAGATATGTATTCTTTCTAATTAATTGTGTTATTTTGCAGATACAGCCAGTTCATACGCATCGAGACTTCCGGTCTGGATTGTTCTTAACAGTTCAGTTCCAACTCCAGTTCTGCCCTCCATAGAATGCATTCAATTAAAAGGGATAGAATGTTCCATGAACTGGTTTCTAAGTCTGTTCCGCATGCTGCTGATACTCGATCACAAGGTGCGTTGTGAGCTGTTGAACGTTCAGATAAGATGTGATTCCTTATCAGGTATAATACACACGGGTTTAAACAATACATTAACCATGCAAGATATTGAACATGAAAATTACACGTATGACCTTCTTAAGGCTTTTCGTAATCTAAATATAAAGACTCTGAGTCTGAGGGATCGGAAAAAATCGATAACATATATGGATGATTTGAATGATTGGATGTCTTGGGATGATATGGACGAATCGTATGATACAGAGGATTCTTATGCTTCTAGTGATTGTGAGGACTGGGATTGTACGTATGATACAGAGGATTATTATGCTTCGAGTGATTGTGAGGACTGGGATTGTTTCGCTCATGAGAGGGAATATGATTATCATTGGGAGCCGTTAAATCATAAGTCGTTACAGAAGACACTTTCATCATTCACACAGCTGGAAACTCTTAGAATTGACGTGGCTTTACCCTGTCTCGATCTTTGGAAGGTCTTACACGGTCTGAATATTAAGAGTTTGAGTCAGTATTTTAAGCAAAAAGATTTGCGATTGAACAATGCTGAGGCGATGTCGCGGTCGTTGGCATCACTCACTCAGCTGAAAACGCTTAGTATTAAAGTAGAAAAGAAATTTAATCCCTGTTTGTGGGAGGCTCTCCATGATCTGAACATCAAGAGTCTCTGTGTTTCGTGGGGTGAATCGTTGTTTAGGACTCAAGTTATGGCGTCACTATCATCGCTCACACAACTCGAAACGTTTACAATATATGCGACTGATCATTTTGCGATACAGCTAACCCCATCATTAAAGTATTTAAATATTTACTTTAGAGATTTGCTTCCATGCGGATTACGTGACATGGTTGAAACACTGTCTGCATGGACTCAGACTGTTGAGACTAGGCTGGAATTCGGTTGTTGTTGTATCGAGAAGTACTCTGTCAAATATATCTCATCGGAGGAGTACATTTCAATCGTAGAGAAACTGGAGACACTGAAGAATGTTTCAGTGAAACGATTCCGAATATTAGACCGGATACCTGAAACATACTCTAATGGGGATGATGCCTGGTCTGTGCGCATTATTGGTGTCGATGACGATACTCAGGATGTTCCTGACGTGAAAGATGATGCACATAGACGATTCATTGAAGATATAAGTTATAAACTCATCAGTCGAGTTTCTATGCGATTTATTATAAATCCTTCTTCAGTCTCGTGATTTCATTAATGCAAATGTGGGATATGATCGTTAATGAATATTAATGTCTGTATCACATTGTGTAGATAAGAATAATATATACTTATCGAATAATATATAATATATCTGGAGTAGAATATATTAAGAATAATATATCTGGACTTGAATACTATACATATATTCATGTAGTAGATTATGTCGAATATTGAATTAAGAAATCATATCATACTGTGACAAGTGTATTTGCAAATGACTGACATTAGTTATTCAACAAATATATTATTTTGTTTCTAGCAAGAACTAAGCCTGACGTTTAATGTTTAAAGGTTACATTTAAAAGAGTTTGTTCGTACCTATCAATGAATCATACAAAAAAAGAAAGTCTCTTCCCTGAATATTAATACGTGATCACGTCACATTATTTGGTGAAAGTCACAGAACAATTTGACTTTATTACACAGAAACATCAATTCCCAGCAGTGTATGTATAGCTTATTTTAAGATTGCATATTTTACCTATTTAGTTAGATTTTCTTTCTGAATAACAACATTGTTTTTTACCGTGTATTCCACCATTTTGTTTTTATTTCTGAGATTTAGAATGCGTGCCACTGATAAGTTTGTGTCTAAGAGTAGAGGGTATATGTCTTAATAACTTTTTCGTATAGAACTATGAATGAGGAATATGATGTTGTCAGATTTGTTTAATATTTTTCATTGTTAAAGTGTATCATAACGAATAACAAATATCGGTATCATTTAAAATGTGTAAAATTGTATCATATTCTTAAATGTCGGCCGTTTCTTTATGTTTCTTACTTTCATTCCATGTAGCGCGTTGCTATGATGGGCATTTTAAATGACTCGGCGTTTGTTTTGGATTGGAATGAATTTCGATTTGTTGTTTGATGGAGTACAAATTGGTATAAAATGAAATTGATAGGGTGAATTAATTGGGATTTGGTCATTGGGAATCTAACATGTACTTAATTTTCGTGTACACGACGCATGCAAGACGAGAGACTTGCACTTCATGTATAAGTGTATGTTTGCCTAAATAAAAATAATATAATATAATAATAAATAATACAAAAATAAGAATATACGTAACAGTCTTGTAAGATGTTTATTGTCATATAACAATACTCAAATACATGTATCTGATAATTGTAACCGACGAAGATGCACATATTGCATTAATATAAGCATTTGTTCAAAATTCAATAGTAAGGTTACTGGTTTATCATATGATTTACACTGGGATGTTAGTTGTACTTCACGTTATGTTATATATCTTATAACATGTAAGCATTGTTAGAAACAATACGTCGGGCAAAATAATCAGAATGTACCCCGCTGAATAAATGCCATCAATTTGATATCAGGAACTTATCAATAAATCATATTTCACATGTTGCTACACATTTTGGATCAACCGGCAATAATTGCAATTTATCAGATTTCTCTTTTGTACCTATTGATGTTGTTGGAAGCAATATAGACCGTAAATGCAAAGACATATGTTGGATACATACATTAAACAAATATGACTACTTACGGCCTAAATAATAAACTGCTTTATTACATATATAACATAAGAACAATTTACAAAATACATTTGATGTTTGACAATTACTATGCTTTTTTTAAATTATATTAGTACTCATAGGCTGTTAATCAACATCTATCCATATTTGTATTGTGTAATATCATGTTATATATTTAGCCAAAGGACGTTACGTTACTTTATAACGTTGACGTAACTTCTATGTTTTTTGTTTATATTAAACCTACTGATGAAGGCTATTTCTGAAACATGTTTAGTATATAAGAATTTGTAATAAACAAAAGTAACGTGTTGTGCTATATATTGTATTTAATATATTGTTGCCTAACTTACTCGTACATGTTAAAACGCGGGAACTAACATTTGTAAATGGACTATATATGTCAAGGTATCCTATACTCAATATTACAGCTGTAAGAGCTTTTATTGTCGTTAATTTGAGGTAAGGAATAAGCTACTAAGATAATAATAAACTTAAAAGATACCAAATTCTCTTTAAAAAAAAATTGTGGTACAATATATTCAACACTTGTTCATGTACCAATCTAGTGTTCGTGTGTCTTATGAATAGATATCGTTGCGGGAAATTAAAATGGAATATAGTGTTCTTCAAACAATAAAAAAAAAAAACATTTTGTATCTTGTTAAATCTTTGTTACCAGACCACATCTAGCGTTGAAAGTTTGGCTATTGCTATAAGGAACACCGTTTATTTGTGGGACATTTTTATTTAACGACATACGTTTTTCGAAAAATTCGTTGATTTTGAGCGTTTTTGGGGCTTTCAACGTAAAGCCAATTGTTTAGCCCATTTATCAACCCGTTTTGCAAATTAATCGTATTTATTTTTTTTATAAAATATGTTCAAATATGCAACCACCTCAGCACTTTATGCTTATAAGGAATCTTTATAAGATATTAAACATATTTAGCATGTTTAATTCATGTATTGACACATCTTGCATATATACATATTTATCTTATTCGGCAGGCAATTTAGCGCTTTAGTTTGTCTAGCAAGTTTATTAAAACTGATATAATATACAGACTATTCTAACATTTAGCATATTTAGCAGCATATTTATTTTATTTAGCACATTTTGTATTTACTTCAGCTCTAGTCCCTAGCACATTATCACATAATCTTTTAACCAATCAATCAATTTAAAACACCTGTATGGCCATTACAAAAGTAGAATTATTCACGCTTATTTCAGTTTGTGTGAAAGTTTTAGTTTATCGGTTTGTACTTTCCGCAATTATGATAATTGTAACAATACATAGGACAATCCGTACAGCATGTTAGGCATATTAAAAGTATTGAACAGAACAGAGCAGACTATTTTATTTTAGCTTAAGCATACAGCTCATCGCCATACATATGCAATCACAGCATGCGTTACAATTATATACAAAACATACATCATTTTGAGGAAATATCAATATAAAAAAGGATGACATAAAACATGTTTTAGTGAGAATGTCACATGGAAGAAGTTAATACAAAGTGACAACATAATGTAAAAACGAAGTTTAATAATGTTAACAAATATAACATTATTCTAATCTTGTTGACTTTGTAAAAGATATATAATTTATACTATACATATAGCACATTTTCTCGCATTTTAAAGCATTACAAAAAATGGCTAGTTTTCTTAACACTATTTTGTTTGAACAATAAAGTAGTTCGATAAACTTTAACATATTAGGGCGTGATCTATAATACTTTGGAATTAATGTATTCCTAATATCGGCATAATACAGACATTTAATAACCAAGTGATATTCATCCTCGATATCATTGAGGTTGCATAAAACACAATTGCGTTGATCTCCGACAATGTTCTGGTGTCTACCAGTTTCAATTAATAATTTGTGAGACGACAATAGTAATTAAGCAATAATGTCCCTATGTTTTTTTTATTTTCAATAATATCAAGGTACGCAGATCTTTCGAATATTGGTTTTAGTTCTTTATATAAAATCATTGAACTAGATGATGTGACACTTATATTCCAGTTAGTGATATACTAGTCTCGTAATCTGGTTTTAAGTAGCGAGATTAATTGATGAGAGTTTACAGATTTGGGGAATAGCCATACATCGTTAAAACCGGTTTAGCACCCTATTTAGCAAAGTAAGCCTATTTAGCAAGTTGATAAAAAAAGGATAACATATATACAGCCTTCTAAGCTTATTAAGATCATGTACAAGTGCATTCAAATATAGTTTGCATATGTAGCATTTTAAATACATATGATGAAACATACATGTACAGCCAAGTAAGCATATTTCGCCTATTAAACATTGAATTTAGAATGTTTGGCAAGTTTATTAAAAAGCATGAATATACAACCTATACATACAACCTATGTAACGAATAGCATGTTTAGCGTGGTATTAAGGATACTAATCATATATCGCATGTTCATACATATGATAAAAGAACACACACTCTGTTAAGCATTTGAAGCTTATTTAGTAGCCTTGCTAGCACATTTACGTATTTAGCTACTTTATAAATTATGATTAAAGATAGAGTCTATAAAGCACATTCGTCTTATTAAGCATGCTATCTACATGTCGTTTTTTTGTGTAATTTCCAGTGAAAGGGTATGCACTTTTTATGACCCCTATCTGACAAACAAGCGTTACCCCGTGGTAGCGACTTAATGCACGCAGATCTGAAACTCCGGAATTTATCGTTCAAAGCCGAGGACGCCGGAAGAGCGTCGCTACCCACGTGGCGATCCATTACTACAGTCGGCGATGTAGTCTTGCCGCGCCCGCGATTCCGAACGACGCTGCCCGTCGGAGAGGCGTGAGTCTCGGGAACGTCATGAAAGGCTTGGATTCGACGGCCCGACGTCGCCTTCGTCTGAAACGGAAGACGCTTTCGACGTCGTTATCGGAAGAACGTCCGGAGGCTTCTAATATGTTTCCGTTGTCGGAGTCCATTGTCGAAGAGGTTGAGAATACAGGCAATGGAACAAACGCATCAAGCCGTGAGCGCGATATATCTACCCCTGCTAAGGTAAAATTCAAAGGGCGCTTTCAAAAGAAACGCGACACGTCGGCGCTTATTTTACGCGACCGCAGTCATTACCAGTCTCTGAAGCGCTCAGACAGCGACCCAACGTCCTCCGGAAGTATTAAACGCGGCGGTGGTTCTTTGAAAGATAACGTGAAACTAGTTGACGAACTCGCGCGAAAACATTCGCCGTCGGCTGCCGTTAATCAACGTCATTAAATGGATCGAAGAAAGTAGTCCGGCTAGAATGGTAAAACGGAATCGGAAACAGCGAGTAGCATAATACGGGATTTATTTCAACGATTGATACAACCTGTATTTTGTTAAAAGCATTCAACAGGTATATAATAACATTTCATACCCATACCGCTACTACACAACACCAAATATTAGAATATAAAATATTATTTAAATTGTTATTTCTTTTTTTTTTTACATGTGTGGCCGTTAACCATATATACAACTTTCAAATATGAAGGAAATACCACGGGTTTGCATAACACCAGACACAAGTTCACTTTACAGTTTATAAATCTATTCAGATCTGAATGATGCATGCTACGTGCGAATTCATCGTCAACGGTTTCATCCAATGGGGGAGGGATAACACTGTGCGTAATTTGAATTTCAGTGATAGAGGTAGATCGAGTAACATGAACAATAGAGAAATACATGGTTCGTATAAGGAAGGAGAAATTGTATACGATAAGACTAAGGAAATTAAAAAACGCGAGGTTAAACGAAGAGAATGTATTGTTCGAACCAAAACATTTCTCCTTCCCGGCTTCAACCACGCCTTCTATTTACCGTTATTTTTATTAGTTCTAGATTTGTTTAATCACACAACTTTTATCAACACAAAACACCAATACATGTTCACGGATTATTATTATAGCACTTATTATTATAGCATATCTAAAGTATGTACTTTTGACCCAAAGGGTACGTCATACTAAACAGCTATCAGACCACAAAATGTAAATTGGCGTACATCTAACGCACAAAGAAATTATTAAGTCATGATCTGTCAAATTACGGACATTTCGAATTAAAGAGACTTTGAATTTAGTCCCAATTTGGAATACGAAACAAAAAGTATTGTGCAATATCTGCTACAAGCTTGATTTGTGGAATAATAACTAAACGAGCAATATCAATCGGATAAGGTCACAACATGACACAATCTCAATATATTTACTTTCAGTAAAAATCATGAAACAGTAAATTACAATTGAACTGACCCAACATGCGCATTCGTTCCTGACTGCTTAGTATCATGGATGTCAACTCGTTGCTCTGATGAAAAGTCTACACATTAATCTCATCGAGTATCCAAATTACTTGTTAAATACCAGTGGAATGTTCATTCATTACTGAATACGGGTCCGTTCAAGTGCACGTAGGCTACACATGGTTGAAGGTCGCGTCTTGACAAGCATAATTTATCGTCATACAAATGTATACTATTACTTGGATCGGGTGATTTAGGTGGCAGAGAAAACCATGGCTATGAGTGATCTGATAAGTGTGCTATACATTTATGATACGAGCTAGTGTTTTATAAATGCTGCTTTTGACGTACTTGCAATCGCAAGTTTCACACCCACGCTGTTAAATTTAGTATTTTTAGCAATTCTGTTTTTTTCGATCAATTTTTTCCTAAGGGAGATTTAGATGCGAAATAAGTTATATAATATTTACATACTTCCGTTTGATTGTGCAGCACGAGAAACTAAAATCCGCAAGAGGTACCAGAGTGTCACGGTTTATGATTTCAGTGCAACTATGTAAACATGGTCTCAAACAACACCATAAGAACTGATATCTGATTTTGTCTTGCACTTGAAGTGCAATTAAGTGAACGCTTTTTTTGTCTATTACACATTTCGTCATCTTCTTCTTCGTCAGTTTAGGCTCATGTTAAGGTTAAAGCTTATGCATAGCCTAAATGCAAAATCATAAATGTAATCCGATTATACTGTAAGACTGTTACAGTAGACTTAGCTCTGAAAGTTGTGCCTTGTGCCTAGCGGACAACGTGAACGAGGTAGGTATGATTGCTAAGATATTAAACATTATACTCTTTAGAATAGATGCACGATACACACATATAAAGACGCATAGGTGACTGCAGTTCACTCATATCACACCAGCCTGATACGTAGACCAGCGTTTTATTATTTGTTTGCACTTCACATACACACATATGACATATTGAATTCAACCTACATCATTCCACGATATACACTCGTTTATTACACTTCGTTTATAAAACAACAGACGTTTACATTTCCAGTGTTTTGAATTTAACCGCAACATTTTGTATGACGTTATCACTGCTATGTCATCGTCATTTCGTTATCTGGCCGTATATCCTGCGTCGACGGGCATGGCTGCACCGGTAATGCTCGCTGCCTCTCCACTGCATAGGAACCCGACCAGTGCAGCCACCTAGAGGTAAACACAAATTAGAGTAAATCTAAAAGTGTTGTATTAAAAATATAGACATAGATATTTTATGTAAATTGTCGAAATGACTTACTGTCGTCAATGGATACAGAAAAGCCAATATTGGACTTAAATTCAATCCAAACGCAAACATAATATATAATCAAGATTGTTCCGCGGAGAACCCTTTAAACTAAAATATGAAGATGTTAAGATATGATTTGCTTTTCCGCCATCTACAATCTGTCAACAATTACAATGTACAGATGCCACCGATTCTTGCATATAAACGTTAAATAAATGAAAACGAATCAATTAAAGATAAGAACACAGTTTTAATGATATTTACTTCCTCAACGGTGATCGGTTTTTTGGTTGGATGAGATGAGGTGAAGATTTCGTTCTGAAAGAAAATATAAATACAAGATTTCCAATATTATCAAAACATTGTTTTCATCAAGATCATAAAAAAAACATAATAATTATCGGTACACAGTTCATAATTAGGCCATAATTTAACAATCATCATGATCATACTCAGAATCATTATCATCCCTATCATCACCATCACTATCATTTTCTTCTTCATTATCAAAACCACGATACCACTTCCAACACATCAATCATCATCGTCATCATCATCAGCATAGAAATCGAAACTCATGACGTAAATGATTAAAAAATTACGTGCATTAGAAAACAACACACTTACTTAATTTCATTAAATCAACACTTTCAAAAATATATATGAAATAATTTCTCATTAAGAGAAACATACCTACAAAAGAGAAAGCTAATTATACGTTGTAACATAAAATCTTCATAACAAATTTAGGTCCATCGCCTAACACTAAAACGAATTAACAGAGACAATGACATGGACCTAGAGACTGCAATATTTTTGTAAATCTGGTTTCATACTTACTCGCATCTCTTCGTAGGAAATTTAATTCTGTTTTGCCCTGTCTCGAATCTGTTTCATCACATCTGAAACATGCGTTTGAAAATGATATTATACAAATATAGGATCTGACATGAGCTGTCATATCATACCATATTTTATGATACGAGTTCAGGAATTTTGTTAGTAAGCGAGCCTTTGGCGAGCTTACTAACGAATTTCCTGGACGAGTTTAATTAAATATGGTATGATATGACAACGAGTGTCAGATCTTTTTTATCAGATGCTTTTTAAGTAAATAAAATGCATCTTAATTGACAAAACAAATGCTGATAGATCTAATAGTTGTTCACTAACGTGACGTAATTTCATGTTGACGACGTCATTTCACCAAAATAAAGCCATGCGATTGTTAGTTATTGATTCTGTAGCCAATGAAAACGCTTAAAAATGTTGTTCACATGTGTAATATCAAAAAATAAGTAATGTCTGAATTACATTGAAAACAAAGGTATAGCATGTGATAAAATGTGTTACTTAATAAATAAAATCGAATTCGAATATTAACATTTGAAAACCATTAGGTCGCAGCTTTCTTGATGACTTAATAACAATCACATCTCCAAGGCAAAGGTTCAGTTAAGGCTAATTGTTTTCACTATACTTTAGATATACGATTGATTTAGTGCATCACAGACAGTTTCGCATTATATGCATACAAATTATACATGTACACAACTACTTCTATAAAATAAAACGTTTTTTTATTAAAAAACTTATCAGTTTTTATTGTTGAAAGGTGTTGATCTTTTAAATATAAATAAGTCGCGCATAAGAAACATTAACACATCATTTGACTTGTGTGTGCATTTAAAGTAAATAACGTATATGACGTATACTTACATTCAGTTTCGATGTATGCAGGACACACGGCGTTACACGTAATACCGTTTTCAGCTGTCTCCAAAGCTACGGCCTGCAAACACAATTTAAATACCTTATATCTCGATTAAAAAAGCTTAATGTAGTTTTTCTTTAAACCCCCAGAAAGTTTTAATATTTTTTAATTAAACATTATTACGAAACCTTATCTTAAGTATGTAAATAATGTACCAACTTAATACAGCAACGCAACATCATAACCGTATCTTAGACCATTCTTCATCGACCACTAGAACAAATACATTTATGAGTCAAATTAGTGCGATAATACAACGATACTTTACTTTACATTAGCCCATTATTTGACACCTTCATAAAGCAATGCAACACTTAGAACATGTTTCATCGAACACAAGAAACAATACCTTAGTGAGTCCAATAAGTGCATGCTTCATGGAGAAATATGGTCCTTTACCAGGCATGGCAATTAATCCGTTGATTGACGATGTGTTGACAATACCTGTTGTAATTACAGTTTTTATTCAAACAACAAACTTGAATACATTGACTTATCTATTAACCGAATCAATAAAATCCATCAAGATCTATTTACAAATCAGACAAAACATGAAATGGATGAACTTGTCAACGAATAATTTAATGGTCTTTGACTATACTATATCTCACATGCAATAACTACACATTTTAAATTTATCAGATAATAATATAATGACTCTAAGTAGAGATTTGCGTTCTGATCTGGAAGGCATTGTGTAATCCAGAAACAACTTAACTTTGACGGTGGACCTGACTAAAAATGCCATAAGCTGCTCATGTGACAACCTGGAAGTATTAGAGTGGATCCTTAAACACACACTCCCAACTTCAAATTCTTTGATCGTGATAATGTCTACATGCTATTATACTCATAATGTCTCTACGGCGCTTCCTTTACTTGCATTGATAAAGAAAAAGGCGGATCTGTACTTACAAGTGTCCTTTCTGCAAACGTTTTGTCTGTCATACAAGCCGCTTCTGATTTCATTGGTTGTCTTTCTCTTCTTTATCTTGAATATCACCATTGGTGCAATCATTTATCGGTTTTGATGGAAGATAAGGTACTGGTTTTAGGTTTGAAACAACAAAGAGGTTAGTTTAAATGGCTATACATCTATCGAAGCTTCGTTACGATTTCAACATTTCAAATACGACATATACCTTGCTAACGAGGAAGACGCACGTGAATTTGTTTTTGAAGTACTAAGGTCAAAACTCGTGGAACTAGAATATGTTGTGTTTGTACATGACGACATTCTGGAAGGACTACCGCTTTGCAACGTACTGACAAAATCTATTCATGCGAGTCGCGTTGTTGTGTTTGTGCTTTCAATGGGTTCCAGACAAAGTTTGGAATGGAAGATAGCTGCATATATGACGAATGAAGAATCAAACCACAGAGGAAAGCTGATAGCCTTGGCGATGTTCTCGAATTCCAAATCAACACGAGGACTTTCAGAGGGTTTAAAGCTCTTGCGACGAAATGCGTTTATCGATTACCCTACCAACGGTAGTGAAGATGAATTCATCGCCTTTTTGAAGACTTCAAAGCTAAAGTGAAGTAAATTATGAATAAGACAGTGTGAATTCATATTTGTTCTATACATAATGCCAAGTATATTAATGCTGTGTTGATCTAAATAGATTTTGTGTAATATTCACGATAGCCCATTTACAATGTTATCTCTTGAAATATGTACCGGCGACATGATGTCATCTTGTTTTCTTTGCTTTAAGTTGTTTTTTAAATATTCATTTGTGTTACCTGTTTATAATTTCGTTTTGATGTTATGCTTTATAATATTCTGATTTTTACTTTGCAGTTAAGGTTGACATGATACATTTACTTGGATTGTTTCAACTAGCATTATTTAAGTAAAATTATAACTTTGTTTGGTGTGGATAGGGGCGCAGATTGTGCTTAAAAACATGTATTGTTCATAGTTTAACTCGCATTAAAAACTGTCGTTATTAAATATTATCATTGCATCTGTATTCTGTTAAAGTACATGCGATTGAAAAATCACGTTATATATCATTTAAACGGTTTTACTTCATATTTACAGTTGGCAGATCATATAACGTGTTACAAACCTTCCGGTGTCAGAAACATTACCGCCTGTCTGTATTTGTTGAATTCCCTTGCAAGTAAATCATCAATGTGTGTTACTTGCATAGCAGTCACTCTGGCGTCAATGAAGTGGAAGTGATTAAACACGGCAATTGTGTGTAAAGTGTATAGTCGAAGCAACTAATTGCTAAACACGTGTAATAGATACATATTCAACTTGATGCGCAAAATATTCTAATAAGTTTACAATAGGTCGTCATACTCTTGGATCAAATGAACTGTGAAAATTAATGTACGTCACATGTAAACTTGTACATCATACGCATTGATAAATAAACGTATATAGTAAAGAATACAAAAGCTTAACATAAATGATTGTATTTGTGTTGTTAAGTTTCAATGAAATATTGTCAGTTCTAGAAGTTTGAATATTGATTTCTAGATAATAAACCGCACCTGGTAATCACTTTAGTCAACGACACACATTTAATAAGCGATATTTATTACGACTTGTACATACTACATCGTCAGTCTTAACCATATTACAATAGACATATCAAAGGGCCATGTTTCGAGACTGATACTTATACGGTTAATGCAAATGAATGCTTTTTTGTAAGGAATATATTGGTTATACATGTGACAATTTCATCTTCTAGAAGAGATGCTCTTGATTAAGTTGCTTTCATCACACACGTAAATGTATTTGACGCATCTATTCAACGTTTATTAATGTTCATTTGCTCGATACTAGGATATAAATAAATATATTACAAAGCATGGTTTAAAAAAAGAAGGTATAAATATATTAACTGTTCATCTATTGTTTAACGATACATTATTTTTAAATTCGGGTTCGTTCGTGCACGTTTTGCACGAGATTTATGGGGCTATAACATTATACGTATGCAAGCTTCAATCGATTAAATTATCTTCCAGTATACTTCTGTATTCTTGCAGTGGTATTTTACCTTATGCATGTATGAAGGTCAGCCTTAGGTTAATTTTGGCGAGCTTTACATTGGCTGTATTACGGTCATAGTTATAACGAGTTGTTTTATGTTAAGATGATAGCCAGAAAAGTCAGTAAGATATATAATGAAGATTATTATAGATCGATTTACTGCATTTGTCTTCTTATTGTTTTTAGGGACAAAATAAGTTATACTATATATGTGATATGGTATGTTTATCAAAGGAATAAATTTAACAGATATTCCAAAGCATGATTGGACACACAGTCAACAAAACAAATTGTCGTTTTCAGTTCTTAGAGAGAAGCAACATTTCACAACTTTTTATTCGTTTGATTATTGAAATAATATCAAACGTTCAATATCCATCAAACTTAGCCTTGTCTCAAGTGTCTACATGCTAATCCGTATAAAGGTCAGTTGAGTATTTCCTTCAAAACGGAAAACAAAGTTAGTCACACGGAAATAATGATTTGGATTGCACGTTTTTATAACGCAATGCCGGCAGAAAATGTTGATTAAAACACTTAACGTATTGATATTATGTACAAGCATCACAATCTCAAGATAATATAGTAAATCTAGGTTGGCTTGCCACACTTCTTATATCCCATACTACAAAAATAAAATAAAGCAATTTTTAAAATAAAATAAAATAAATGTATTTGTTCTTTTTTTACAATACTCATTCATTGGCATATCTGTCGATATATCGTATATCGTATATATGTATATTTTTTTTTTGGATATTTAACGTTTATATTCTGTTATGAAACACAGATGCAATAATATGCTACAGCCATCGCGTACTTTGTGCGAAAATCAATATTATATGATTTAAAAAATGTTTCCTATTCATGTTCACTTAACAAAAAGAATCAACTACTATCTATATGTTTTATTATAGTTATATATTAACCATCGTTATAACTTTACCACAGAAGCAATAGGGAATACATACACTATAGGAATAATATATCAGAAGTGGTTATATACAAAACCCGATTTCATAGCGATCACCGATATTGGTTAAATCTGGACGTCTGATAAATTAACACATTGCAGAAGATCATGTATGAAGGCATAACTTCCTTAAAATCGTTTAACCGTGGTTGACATTATTATGTCGTTTTCTCAATGGCATTCAGTTTAGTTGTACAGTGCACCCACAATGCCTCAATTCACCTATAACTACATGTACTGTTGATAATGTAGTTGATAAACCCATTCTGTCGTACATTCTACGAAAGTTCTCTAATTGATTCGGAATCGTAGAACCTTGCCAAGACATCCGTTTTCTGTTATGATTTGATTCTTCATTCGCGATATCAGCAGCAACCTTTCATTCAACACTTTGTCTGGATCCATTTGAAAGAACAAACACTAAAACTCGCCTCTCATGGATATATTTCGTTAGTAATTTTAAACGATGAATTTAGGCTGTAACGATGATGTAACAGACAACACATAGCATAATGACTAATGTAATCAAAAAACAGTTATATGAAGCGTATAACTTTTCCTGGAAGTAAATTTGTTATATCAGGTCGTGTTTGGTTGTGATGACTTTATTTGCTGGAGGCTCCGAAATGTTGTGAATGAATAACTCGACTATAATTCAACCTAACGTAGCGACGATGATTGTTATGTATGTTCCCTTATCCACTCTAGAAATTCAAGGTTGTCACACGAACAAGCAATTGTATTTTTTTTTTGTCAAGTTCATTGTATATGTTTTGTTTTCCCTTGATAAAATCATAACGTCAAGACTTTTCTTATAGTACCCATGCGATGCATATTGTTTATTTGTATTAAATATCGTTTTATATGCAATCATAAAGTATAGGTAATTATCTAGGATCCTGAGATGAAATTGCTTAAGTTTTTTTTAAAAAAAAATTATATAAAAATGTCCTTCACAATAGAACAGAAGTTGTAAGATCATTAATTTCAACCAAGTTTAAGCCATAAATAGGCCCGGCCAAACAGAGCAGAAGCGAACTGGAAGCATTGATTATTCGTAATTTTTTCTTAGAATCGATATAAAAATTCATATATAGGAACTCCAAGTTTACTGTGACTGTATCTATGTCTTCTAACATTGCTGGTAGGAAAAGGGTAAAAGTAATGGTTTAAAAGTACAAAAGAAGTGTCAGAATCTATAACAGGTCCAACATGATCATACTGATCTTATATGGCAGATGAAAGGCTGACATGTGCAATTGAAGCCTTTGATTACATATGATGATGAAGTTGATGTTGATAATGATGATGATGATATTGATGCTGCTGCTGCTGCTGATGATGATGATGATTTAGATGTAGATGTAGATGATGATGATGCTGCGGCTGCTGATGATTCTGCTGCTGCTGCTGATGATGCTGCTGATGATGATGATGAGGAGGAGGAGGATGATGATGCTGATGATGATGCTGATGATGATGCTGATGATGATGCTGACGATGATTATTATGATGACGATGATGATGATGATGATGATGATGATGATGATGATGATGATGATGATGATGATGATGATGATGATGATGATGATGATGATGATGATGATGATGATGATGATGATGACGACGATNTTTTCCACCGCGAAAAAATGTTTTACTGTACGGCACTTATTTTTGTCGAGTAGAGACATGTTAACAAAAATTCACGTGACCGTTCGGCTGTTACATTTTACTCCCAGCAAAACTGAAAACAAAATATTTTTTAATTTTAATAAACAGTTTTAATAGCGTGTAGTCAAATTAAACTCCATTATAAATTAATTTATTATGTGCAATTCAATTTTAGAATAAAAAACAATATTTTTAGCGATAAAACAGAATGCCATCTAAAATAACAACAACAACATAATAATAAACAAGGTCAAGGAACCATTTTGTAAACAGCAAGAAATAATGAACCTTGAGGATCTATCGAAGTGCGTAAACAACTGAGTAATGATGAATTTACTTGTTTCAAATTCAAACAACTATTGAACTAACGAACGTTTATAATATGCAGTAATTCTGTATAATTGACTTTGTCTGTCACGTTCACTTGCCATAGTTGTGAATGTTCAGGTTGATAGTGCTAGATGAAATGTTTCCAGTGAACATCTGCAGTGTACGACTCTGTGCAAGAGAATTAGATGACAAAGTAATGTCCATTGGTTGTTGAACTTGGGCATGGCTTTGTGTGGTCGCGAAGGGATGATTGGATGGATTAACGTGACTAGCAACTTTGGTAAGTACCTTTTGACTATGGCATCTGTTACTGTTAGCATGTCCTGCCGAATGTAGTGCAGTGCTCACATTGTGGCGTTCATTATCATCCGGCTTGATATATGATGCAAGGCTCGCCGAGTTGCGATGTCCCGTAACGGACATAATTGCTTGGTCGGAGTACCCCATCTTGTGCAGATGAGATGATACAAAGGCCCGCAAGCAGTGATTCGTATACCTTTTGCTGAGATTTGCCTTTTCAGACAATTTTGACATGAATTTTCCCAAGGTGTTCACTCCGACTGGTCTGTCGTAATACCATGTCGCATCTTCCTCCGTAGCCCTATGATTCGGTCGTTGGAACAATCTATTGCAGTTGGAATTTAACTTTGAAATGTACTTTTCAAAGGATTTGAGAGGGCAGAATGGTCCCTGATTTTCATAAAGACGCGGTTGTTTTGCTTTTTCTTTTTCATGAACACCATGATGTTTCTTATCTGCCTCATTGTATGCCATGCACAGATAGCATCTACCTTTTCCATTTTTTTTATCACGAAAGAATCTTTTTCCAGATCCGTAAGACCTTCCTGTCCCCTAAATTGTGTCATAATGTCGAAGATAACCTTGTTCTAGAGAGTCTCTGGGGTTTTATCTGAAAACACACCACTGCTAAAAAGAGTGTCAATGTCTTCTTCACTGAGTGGTTCCTTGTGCGAACACCCCACTGCTATAAAGTTTGGCAATGTCTTCTTCACTGAGTGGTTCCTTGTGCGAGCTTTTATCTTTGCATTCTCTTTTCCAACTTTTAATTAGCCCTGTCAAAACTTGATTTGAGAACATAAAATCCCTATCCTTCATGAGGTTTATTTGTCTGGCCACAGGTGGTACAATCAAATGGCGATTGATACGAGCTCGAATTGAAATCAGGGCTGACTTTGAATAATCACGTCCCTCCTTGGCTTGAAATGATGCATAAAACTTCTGAAGTGTTTCATCAAGTTCTTTCACTTCCATCTTTTTAAAATCTGTACTAGGATAGCCTGCTTCAAGCATCCAATCTACAACACATATGATTGCTATATGTTGAATATATATAGGGATTTGTTAACAGATATTTTTGTATTCTACCACAAAATGCAATTTAATACTAAATGTTTTTTTTTTAGAATTCAAAATCATATATGTATTGTTGCAAATCGAAAATTAAAACGGTTGGTTAAATTCGAATGAAACAGCACTCAATAATTGTGTTTGAATTGAAAAGACTTAACAGAAAAGTGTTAATTATTGCAGTACTTACCAAAAGTTATCAGTCGATTTATTGTGTGGATGAAAACAACAGCAGGACAAGAGAGCATGGAAATACGGTATTTGTGTAAATACCCAATTTTAAATTACCTTACAAAGTCAAGACAGGGTGACAGAATCTCAACTTCTGCATTAATTATTAATAAAGTCTACATAATGTGAATACCGTAAATTGGTATTTTCAGTCATGGTTTTAAACTTTATTTTTAGTCATGGTTACATTACTTCTTAAATCCAAAGCATATCGGTAAATGTTTATGCGTTTTAGATTTGTTGGTATATTTCTATTTAATTAAAATGAGTTTGTTTGGTAAACTTAAAGCCTATAAAATAATATTAGAAATCAAAAAGCTTAAACGACTAGAAGTATTTTATTGTGATAAACATAATTATTTTAATGGTGTCCTGTGATTAATACTTTGTATTCTACCTCGGCTCCTGACTTGTTTTCTTTATACACAGAAGGAAAAGTGTCGTTGGTTATTTTGCAAAAAACCAAGGACGGAGACAAATGTTTTGAAAAAAAGTTCTGGAAATTCCAATAATAATTTCAGTAAAAAAATGCACGGGCGCTAACGCGAGATTCAGAAAAAGAATTAAATGTCCGCGTTTTGCAGTTCACTTCAACCAAAATAGTACCAAAAGTCATGCTTCGTTCATTTAGTGAATTTTAGTTATGGTTATTTCCCTTTTTTTTTATTAATAAGCAAAATATTTGTTTATGTTTACAAATAAGTATTACCTCACTTTGATTGTCCGCGCACTGTTTATGAATAAAGTCGACGTCATTTGATTTTCATTATTGTGGTGACGTCACGTTTTCACGAAAAAGTGGAGGAAGTTAGGTCAATATAATTCTCATTTATAACTTTTAAATAGTGGATAACTTATTAATAGAATCATGTTAGAATCGAAATAATCGATGTGTAAGCGTTGGTTGTTGCGGTATTAACCAACGGTTTGTCGTTCCGATGCGTGTTATTAAACCACTCGAGCTATGCCCTCGTGGTTTAATTACTGCGCATCGGAACTCAAAACCGTTGGTTATTACTGCAATAAACAAAGCTTACACGTCGAGATTATTTCTTAAATAGTAATATCTCAATAAAAAAATAAAGATAACAAATTTTATTGGTGTTTATTATCAGAATTTACCTTTCATCATTTTGACAGCCCATTTTGTTTGTTTATTTGTGGTCTTCTCTGTATTTTGTGACTTCAGGTGGGAAATTTGCACATCAGTTGCAGTTTTGAATTTGTTTACTGGTGCTGGTTCTGTTGATGTTTCACCTTCAATGTCAAATTCTTCATCTAGAAAGCTCATGTCATCTGTAGCTGATAAACCACTAGCTTCATAAAAAAATCATTCACTTCTTTGTAGGTGGCTGTGCTTTTTTCAAACACTTCATGTACAAATGCACTCTTCATTTCACCAATGTGCATTGACCTTAGTACATACTTTTGAACAAGTCCATCATGCATATAGCTCACCAATCTCGAACTTTCCTTGCTGCCCCTTAACTCACAGATTGATCCAATTTTAATTGACAATGGATGTGCCATTTTCAAGATCGATTCTACTGCAGCAGACGATTTGCAGTTCATGAATACTACGATATTTATGTCACGTGATATTGATTGTAAACAATTCTCATTCATAAAAATCAAGCGGGGGGTAAAATGTAACAGACATCGACATTTGTTTTCTCACGACTTAACACAGCTTAAATGTGCCTTTTCATCTTGTTAAAACTTATTTTATATACAGAACATTTGAATTAACTTTGATTTCAGTGCGTTAGTTCGGTTATAAGTAGTTTAAAAAGTACAGAAACAAGATTTTGTAAAGTTTGTCGGTAGAATTTATTCACGCGCTGTGCGAGGAAAACAACCGTTAGTATATCGGGGTAATAACCCACGGTAAGCTCCCTTCTCATTCTAATGAGCGTGCGTTGGTTATTGGAAGCGACTGTGGTAGAATCTGTGATGAAACACAGATGAAATAATATGCTACAGCCATCAAGTACTTTGTGCAAAAATCAATATTATAGGATTTAAAATAAAAAAGCCTATACATGTTCACTCTACACAAAAATTCAACGACTATCTATATGTTTTATTATAGTTATATATTAATCATCGCTATAACTTTACCACGGAAGCAATAGGGAATACATACACTATATGAATAATACATCAGAAGTGATTATATACAAAACCCAAATTCATAGCGATCACCGATATTGGTTAAAGCTGGACGTCTGATACATTAACACATTGGTGAAGATCATGTATGAAGACATTACTTGCTTGAAATCGTTTAACCGTGGTTGACATTATTATGTCGTTTTCTCAATGACATTCAGTTTAGATGTACAGTACACCCACAATGCTTCAATTCACCTATGACTACATGTACTGTTGATAATGTAGTCGATAAACCCATTCTGTCGCACATTCTACGAAAGTTCTCTCATTTATTCGGAACCGTAGAACCTTGCCAAGACATCCGTTTTATGTTATGATTTGATTCTTCATTCGCGATATCAGCATCAACCTTTCATTAAACACTTTGTCTGGATCCATTTGAAAGAACAAACACTAAAAATCGCCTCTCATGGATATATTTCGTTAGTAATTTTAAACGATGAATTTAGGCTGTAACGATGATGTAACAGACAACACATAGCATAATGACTAATGTAATCAACAAACAATTATATGAAGCGTATAACTTTTCCTGGAAGGAAATTTGTTATATCAGGTCGTGTTTGGTTGTGATGACTTTATTTGCTGGAGGATCCGAAATGTTGTGAATGAATAACTCGACTATAATTCAACCTAACGTAGCGACGATGATTGATATGTATGTTCCCTTATCCACTCTAGAACTTCAAGCTTGTCATACGAACAAGCAATTGATTTTTTTTTTGTCAAGTCCATTGTATATGTTTTGTTTTCCCTTGATGGCAGATGAAAGACTGACATATGCAATTGAAGCCCTTGATTACATATGATGATAAAGTTGATGTTGAAAATGATGATGATGATATTGACGCTGCTGCTGCTGCTGCTGATGATGATGATTAAGATGTAGATGTAGATGATGATGATGATGATGATGCTGCGGCTGCTGATGATTATGCTGCTGCTGATGATGCTGATGATGATGAGGAGGAGGAGGAGAAGGAGGATGCTGATGATGATGCTGATGATGATGATGATGATGATGATGATGATGATTATGATGATGATGATGATGATGATGATGATGATGATGATGATGATGATGATGATGATGAGATAGGTTAAATATATATATATATAGGTTAATGTTTCATTACCATCTTTAGGAACCGGTCTGAAGTTTATCTAATGGAACAAGCAAGCGTTGTTTATATACACTATCAATAATCAAAGCGCTGAAGGCACGGAAGTTGTTTGCTATTGCATAATCTTAGACGCAACTCAGTTTTCAAAATTATGTTATAGCTTTTTATATCACAAGTTTGAAAGGGACACAACACATTCAAATTTATAAAGAGTGTGTCTTAAAGCACAGGTCGAGATGTGGGTTCACTGTTTATCCTCATATTTATGTTATAGAGATAACTTAGACAAAATTACAACGATATGTCTCTTTTGTTCGCAGTTGGTTGCTGCACTGGCAACCATCTTTAGAATTTTGGTTGCCGTGCAAAAGAATAACAAGCCTCGAATGATGTTCATGTTGTGTTATGTGTATCTTATACCATATTTATATTCTTTAAAGTATTGAGCAACAATTTTGCCGACATGACAAACTTTTAATGCATTATGTCTTGTTGTAAGCCAGAATTTAATCATTTCCTAAGCCTAATTGATCCACAGCCAATTTGTATTATATGTTTAATTTGATTGAGTTGTTTCGAGCTTTGAAAAGCTAGTTTACCTGCTTTTTAGCCCAACTGTAACCAACTTTTGAAATTGAGTTACCTGGGCTTAAATCTACTGGCCCAGGCAAACAGGCAACCACTTAACCTGTAAGATATACATGAAGTAAGATTTGACAGTGTATTGAACTCATTCAATTTGCAAGTCTGAAGACATTAAAGCACCTTTTCACGTTTTAGAAATTGACAAAATTAAACGATTTAATAATTTGGAGAGTTACGTTGTTGTCGTTATATGTTTTTCATACTACGCGGATTGCTTATATAAAGTATACAATACATCTCTCATTGTATGAGCACAGATGGCCGAGTGGTCTTAACGATATACTTTTATTCAATGGGTCAATGGTTGGAGCCAAGTTAAGGGTAACTTGTTTTTGTTTCTTTAATTTTATTCTTTTTTTTAATGGCGCTTTTAAGATCCAATATTTACATTTATCAATATTAAGCATTTAATGACCAACTGTGGAAAGGTCCCTTTAAGATGTTTACTAAAAAATGCCACAAGGTACAAATTTAGAACTCATTGGTTGTTTACTTGATTTAAAAGTTATTTTGCATATTTGCCTTGTCAGCGAGGTTACTTTGAAGTTATTATTACTGTTATTATCTTTTTCAAATCATTAATAGAAAAGATTATTTAAGCTTTATTTTGTGAAAACAGGGCTTAATGTATATGCATTAATTGTCATCCCAGTACCAGAGACTCTATTTAAACAAAAAACACCATAAAATCAGAAAGTGTCGTCCTTGATTAGCTTGTGCGCCCTGCACATGCTTATCAGTGTGCACAGGACACCACTTATTTGACATGCATTAAGCCCCTTTTTTCCTGAACGCAGCCAATATGTACAGATTGCAATGACAAACTTACCAATGTCGTCGCACAATCTGTTAAACACTATTGATTACATACACATACGCACTGCCTGCAGTGTACCTCCAGTGGTAAAGTTTAAACATGATAATCAGTGTGCACAGGCAGATGCAGCGGTTATCGTTCTTGCTGTTATTAAGACCATGCGACTTGCAAAACTCCTCTCAACATTAGTTGTTCTTGCGAACAACTTAAAACTGGTTATAATAAAATTGTATTGAACATGTAAGCATCACAAAATATTCGATGTAATGCTCTATGTGTTTTGATCGACTAGACAAAATTGGACGCGATAACCTGCAGATGGTATCTGGTCAGACGTATGAAAGCACAACGATAAGTAAACGTGAAATATAGCAGCGTCCGTAAGGTTTGACACTTGATTGGTGAAACATACTTGAAGGAAAATACTAATAAAATTAAGCATTTAAAACTATTTAAACATACATATATTAACATTATATACATGTTTTCACATAAAACAGTCGTGCGATATTCTCGTGGAACGTTGCGTTGGTTAATTTAAATACATATATAAAACAGTCCAAGCATTACACTTACAATCTTGTTATATTATTACAAATTGTGTACCATACATACTGTAACTGTAACATATAACTTGTTTGTCGTAAGTCCAACAAAACTTGAAACTATTATTTCCGTCAATATTTTATTTACTGATGACTTTCTATGCTATTAATTTTATTTGAAAAATCTCTCCAAAAGGCGTCAACTTCTTGCTCTGTTGAATTTTCAGGATAGTCAATAAAAGAATCACGTTGCAGACGCCTAAGACTCTCTGGAAGATTGTGCGTACAACCTGATTTGTAGAATATGACAATTCCTATGGATCGTGTCCTTTTCCCCGATTCTAGTTCGGTCCATTGTATTGCCGCTTTCCACTCTGGGTCATTTCTGCATACGTTTGAAACGACAAATACAACAACCTTACTACCATAAACTGCACGGGCTGTTGCAGCATATATGTTATCAAACGCCTTTATATCATTTTGGGAAAACACTTTGTATTTAAGTTCATTCATTTTTGGTTGCAAATGTCCCAATACAAATTCTCGTTCGTCGTCGTCATATACCAGGTAAATATCGTATCGAAATATGCTATGCAATGATTTGTAACCACTTCGTACTTTTCTTGGGTTCGTACTAACGTAGTACCAGTACCTTATCTTCCAACGGAATATATGGACAAGAGCCCCGACAATAATATTGATGAACAGAAATATAATTACAACTACGACAATCATAAGAGATGTGTATGAAGCACAGAAGTTTCGCAGAAAATTTAACTGGAACTGTAAATCTTTTTTGGAGTGGATCAAAGTTGCGTTCGGAAGCGATGATGACC